>SKCR01046243.1:0-79763 GCA_019454045.1 Zanthoxylum bungeanum | reverse complement strand
CGCTCAAAACGCTATCTACTTTCTACGAAGATAACACTCCTCATTCGCGTCGCAACCTCAGATCCACCATTGAAAAGCGCGCGCTTTCTATCAATCTCGATTTCCTCCAAGCTTCAAACGCCGCTCAACAAGTCTCTCTCTTTTGTCTCTCTTCTTTCTTTGTTTCTCTTTTGTTCTTTTTTTTTTTGTTTGATTATGATTTGTTTTTAATGATTTTAGGCTCTGGATCGAGTTGAAGAGGAGGTTGATTCGCTCGCTGAATGCTGTGACAGGTATAAATGTTTGTGCGAATGTTCAATTTTAAGAATTTAAGATTCAATTGTAGTCATTTCTGATTTGGTAGTAGCTTTAGTTTGTGAATGCATATGGGCGCACTCATAGTTGCTACTAAATGTGAAGAATTCGGATCTATTCGGTGGTAGTGTATTGAGGATAGGAATTAGTGTTTAGTATTTGATGCATGTTGTACTTCACAGGATCGAGAAAGCGTTGAATAGTTGTAATGCTACTACTGGTAATATTATCGAAACGACAGAGAGACTCAAACGGGAGCTTGATGTGAATACACAAAGACAAGAGATTGTTTCATGCTTTCTTCGTGATTATCAGCTCTCAAATGAAGAGGTTCAAAATTAAACCTTTTGTTTTGAAATGACACCTGCAAATTGAATTTAGTTTACTCTTTATGTTTATTCATTTTTGGTGTTTGTTTCATATGTAGATAAATGCACTGAGTGATGAAGACCTAAATGAAAATTTCTTTAAGGCACTTGCACATGTTCAAGAAATTCATGCAAACTGCAAATTACTGTTAAGGACACATCACCAGGTAAAGGCTCTCTTTCTCTTTCAAATGTAGGACAATTATGAACCTTGCATTATAAAATTTAGCTTGAAACAGTTGAAATCCAAGATAAAGACCTAGTAATCAACTTGGAATCATTAAAACCCTACGGATTCTAACAATATTGAGATTGGGAATAGTAAATTGCCTTTTAATCTTCTGATGCCATAACATTTCTTTCTCTCCTCAATCTTTTTAACAAAGGTAGATCTGGTTTGTGGATATGTGTTATACAATCTTTCACATTCACAAAAGATAGATCCAAGTTTTGTCCAATATATTTTGGTTTTCATATGTGCTCATGTGACTAATGTCATCAATTTTATATAGAATTTACTTATATAGCAATTCAAAGCAGTATATTACAGCCACCTCATATTTGGCCTACTCCCATTCTTATGTATCATAAGTTTCAGGTACTCAATTTTAACCCTATGTCGAAGATTTGTGTGTTTTCATATTTACATACTAAAAGGACCGAGCTTTGTGTGTTTGTTCAATGTTTAAAAAACGCTAGGCACTAGTCGGGCGGTGAGGGAGCGCTTAACGCCTAGGCCTTCTAGGCGGCGCCTAGACAAAAAGACTAGGCGGTGCTATGCGATTTTATTATTTTATTCAAAAAAATTTGTAATTATTTTTGTATTTATATAATGGATTATTTGGGAAAAAAATGTATATATGTCGTCTTTCTTTATTTGAAAAAATTGTGTTCATGTCATATTTCTTATCTTGTGCAATTTACAATAGCGTATACCTTGGAACAACTCGTAAACAAGTGAGCAATACATGATCAAAAGCAAATGAGTTTGTCATTGAAAAGAACTATAAAAAACAATTATTTTAACTGATCAATTCAGTAATCACACTCAAATCTCAAATTAACCAACAAATAACAATTATTTTAACTGATCAATTCAGTAATTACAAGCCTTGTTTGTTCTGCCTAGACCCGCAGACCGCCTAGATGACTGATTTTCTCCATATTCGGGACGGGCCAGGGCCGTCTAGCGCCTAGGGTCCGCCTAACCCGATTTTTAGAACACTAATGTTTGGCTTCTCTCTCTCTCTCTCTCTTTAAAAAAATTTCTGAATTCATGATGATGATTCTGATACACTTGAGGATTCCTTACAGCGTGCAGGTTTGGAGCTGATGGATATGATGGCTGCATACCAAGAAGGAGCCTATGAGCGCCTTTGCAGGTAAAGCTATATTATGCAGGTTCTCAGTGCTATATATTTTACTGAAAACAATACATACACCTGCACTGCTATGGCTTCTTAGGACGGACTTAGATTTTTTTTTTTTTTTTGGTGAGCAATCTGAAGCTACATTTAAAAATTTCTTGTAGTTTTCTTTCAGTCCCGCTCTTGCACTGTTGTCTGTTACTTTTTATTAGCTACTGATTTGCCAGATATCAACTATTGGGGTAGCTTTTGCCTTTGTTAAATCAAATTATAATTTGCTTACTTTAACAAACTTTTATTTTTAACATTTATTCGCTTGGATGGTAGCTGAACAGATTATGCGTGCTATGTTTTTGTTCCTTTATTATAGGTGGGTTCAGGCAGAGTGTAGGAAACTGGGTGACCCTGAGAATCCTGAAGTTGGTGAACTTGTGAAAACTGCTGTTCGTTGCCTCAAGGAGAGGCCAGTCCTTTTCAAGTATTGTGCAGAAGAGGTGATTCTATTTCTTTTTTTGCTTATTAATAATATCTAAACTATTATTCTAGAAGCTTGTCATAGATGACTACACTGCTTATACAGTTAGCGAATATGAGGCATAATGCATTATTTCGAAGATTTATAAGTGCTCTTACACGGGGAGGGCCTGGTGGACTTCCGAGGCCAATAGAAGTGCATGCCCATGATCCCTTGCGATATGTAGGAGATATGCTGGGGTGGTTACATCAGGTGTGGCACAAAAGGCTTTTCTTGGATTTAACTTTGGTCTTCCGATGTAGCTGAATAGTTTTCCACATAAGTGGTTAATTTTTCTTGTGTTTTCATTATACGTTGCTTTGTAAGCAGGCACTGGCATCAGAACGGGAGCTTGTCATTGGGTTACTTGATCCAGATGCAGCAGATACTGGGTTAGTTGCCAGCCAATTTTCCAAGGGCGAGACTGAATCTGGAAAGACAGATTCAGACCTGACATTTGTTCTGGATAGAATTTTTGAAGGAGTTTGCCGGCCATTTAAAGTGAGAGTTGAACAAGTTTTGCAGTCTCAACCTAGTCTTATAATTGCATATAAACTCTGTAACACCCTGGAGTTTTACAGCTATACTGTGAGTCGAGCTCTATTCCTCTTGTATTTCCAGTTCTCTCCTATGCTCTCTATTGCTCAACTGTTTGTTTTTATTGGGTAGATATCAGATTTACTTGGGAGGGAAACAGCTCTATGCAATACTCTTTGGGTACTGAAGGATGCTGCTCAAAAAACATTTTTTGACATTCTGAAAAGTAGAGGAGAAAAGCTTTTACGGTACCCTCCCCTCGTCGCTGTTGACCTTTCTCCACCACCAGCTGTGAGGGATGGAGTTTCTGTGCTGCTTGAAATAATTGAGACTCATAACAGTACAATGGTTCCTGCTTCAGGAGAAAAATCTGCTTTCGATCTGGTTTTATCTGCTTTGCTTGATCCCATTATCCAGGTATGTTTACGTTTTTCTGTATTATACTTTCAATTGCATTATATTCAGTGGCAAACTACTTTTGTCTACATGACATTGAAAAATTATGAAACAACAATTTTTTGTACTGCAGTCAGGTCTTAGTTATAGAAATCTGGTGCTTTTTGTCATGATTATCCTTGCTCTACAAACAAATGTCGCCTAGGAAAGTGGGATAAAGAGGTTTCACTGTATACCTTCTAGTGGTAGTATTTACATTGGAACTGAAAACTGGAAGCTTTCTTTGTATTTAGCTCTAAGCAACACTTTGGTTGATTTTTTCAAACAGCCGCTTTGGGGGCAATAGGCAGCGCTTAGGTATTTTAAATTATGACTCATTGTATATTAGATAAAATCTGCACTAGTCAACCGCCCTTTGGGTGGCGCTTAGCCCGGAGCTTGTGCAGGTTGAACTACCAAAACGTCATATCCTGCCTACCACCTTTGACAGGAATGGACAAAAGTCGGGCTTTTTTCAAAACTTGATTTTTATTTTAAACCATGCGCTGACGTTCACCTTGTGAAGAACTTTTGTAATTTCTTCTTTCCTAAATTTAGCAGATGAGACAAATTCATTTTTCTTTCTAGAATTTAGAAATGAGATCAAATCCATTCCTTCCTACTGTTGCAGATGTGTGAACAAGCAGCAGAAGCACACAAGTCCAAGGGAGCTGGACATTCCTCAAGAAGAAGACTGAGTTCCGACTCAGGAAAGACGAGCAAATCATCAGTTGATGCAATCTTGTCAAACAGCAGTGCCACCCCATCCACACAGGTTTCAACTTATATGTTTCTACTTCTGTCTTCAATTTTCTGTGGCAAGTTTTACAATATTTTTAGCTACTATTATGTAGTGGTTTTAGGTACATATGTTCTTACAAATATTTGAGCCATTCTTTTAGAACTCTATTGTTGCAGCAGCAATTGTTCATGTACTGTTAGTGTTGGTATGATTGACCACCGTGTGTGCTATTGGTAATGTAATGGCTATCAATTTGGTTTCTGTTAGGATTATTGTGACAAATTCTCTGGATATTTGAAGAAACCCAATCTATATATGCTATGTTATTTGAAATGAGACGTGCAACAAATAAGCAGCTCCAAATGCAATGCAATCAAGGCTTTTAGCTTAATAGATTTTGCATCCTAATCACCCTTTTTTTTGGCAGAGTAATGAGACACCTTCAAAGATCTTCCTCATCAACTGCTTATGTGCCATCCAACAACCATTGATTGGTCAGGAAGTTGCTGCTGAATATGTGAAGAACCTTGGATCAATGATAGATAATCACTTGCGTATTCTTGTGGATAAAGAAGTTGATGCCATTTTAAGAAGATGCGGCTTGTTGCAGAAGATGCATCACTTCCGTAGCAAGGAGCATAGCTTCCCTCTGCCAGAGCTAGAAGAGACTTCTCCGGCATCACTTTCAGAGAGTTTAAAGGCTTTCTTTGGGCTTGTTTTGAGAAGTGAGAGTTCTCTTCCTGAATTTGAGTCTCTGCAGGTTCCAAGATTGCGCTCGGAAGCTTGTATCCAAGTGGCTAGATCCCTGGCCGATGCTTATGAGCTAATTTACAAAGCAATTATGGATCCTGAGAATGGCTATCCAGACCCCAAGTCGCTAGCAAGACATCCTCCAGATCAAATAAGGACCATTTTGGGATTATGAGGTTAAAGTTTTTCTGTTGGGGGAGTTGCATACCTTTTTTATTTTTATAGTTTGTTTTTATTGAATGGGATTGTCTTCATAACAGTTCAACACCATATACTATTGTTCCATCTTTCGGCATGTAGATGAATCGCTTTTTAAGTGAAACAAACAGGGAGAGCTCATGTATCTTCTTTTGCTATCGAACTATTTGTTGAGACACTTGAAATAAAAATCATCAGAGAGAGAGATTATATACGTTGTTTGTTTGGGTTATTTTAGTCGGTATCTGATGGATATGTGCTCATTCTGTAAACTTTGTATCCCATGAGAAAGTGAGAACAAACAATAAGATGACATATTGGTTCTTACTTTTTATTCAACGGAAAATCTTATAATTGCGGCCAATTTGCAGACGAAGACCAAGCGTCTCAAAGCGAAGGCACCAGATAATCAACCACAACAACGCCTTCTAAATAATCCCTAACCTTATCCTTCTGCAGATTCACCAACTCTTCATTCGAATCAGCTTCCTCCATCTCTTTCACGCCCTTGAACACCGCTAACGAAGCAATCGAAAAGCCCTTGGCTCTAGCAGAAAAGTTTTCTCCGTAAGTTATTTGCTGAATTCCCCCAAAACTTTCCTTAATTCCCTTAATTACCCCAAATATCTCATTCTTCACATCCTCCCCCACGTTCTCCTTCAATTTCAGAAACGTGACTCTCGCGGCTGACCCCGGAGGTACGACAATCGGATCGGGAGTTTGATCAGCCACCCAATCGACGGCCATGATGTCGTCGCAGATCGGGAGGACCGATTCTTTGACCACGCTCATGTGGTCAGGGTGTTGAGAGTATGTGTCGAGGTCTTCTTTGGAGCTGTAGCGGCTGTGGAGCATGTGAGTGAAAGTGAATACAGACGAACCGTTTCGGAGGACTGGACCGGCGGTGAGGTGGCGGACCGGGTCGAGGGAGACCAGACCGTTGAGGTTGTTGATCATGGTGTTGAGTTTTGACGAGTCGGTTTCGGGCTTGACCTTGAAGAGGACGACGTGCTCGATGGTTGTTGATGACATGCTGGCGTTGACGGAGAATCTGAATGACGGGGGTTTTTTGAGGTGTTTGGGAGGTGAGAATGTGTGGGAAAGTGGCGAGAAAAATAGCGGGTGTGATTTCAGTGGTTGGCAAAACATATTAATTCTCTTTTTGGTGGTGAGTGTGTGAACTGTCAAGTGATTTATTAACAAAGATGTTTCACGCACGAGTGTGAACTGAACTGTCAAAAATAAGGCTGGGTTGGTAAATTTTTCTGTTAAATAAGAAATGATATTCACACAACGGCCACCAAAGAAAGCTAAACTGGTATTAGCTTTAGCTTGACCAAAACTATTTCTGAAACTAAGTTTAGCCCGCGAGAGACCACCACCACTTGCAAAAAAGGGCAGACGGGTGGAACAACAGAGTTTTCAACTATTGGATAATTATGACTCATAGCATCACTATTTGTACAGAACATGATGTTGTTGTACAAATTAACTATGTGACAAAGGAAATTGTTCTTTTATCATTTGTAATTGAATTACCGAGATATATAAATGATAAAAGTCCATATGATTAGTACCAGATTAATAAGATATGAGACAATATTAATCCACTAAGGTTTAATCATTAAATATTCATAGTCATAGTATTATCGTGACTGGACATCGATAATGCGGAATAGACTAGTATTACACTTGTGCGTGTTATGGAAGCGTAACGACATAGTTCTCATATATTTGGGTATTGGATACTCATGCAAGTGTAATAGGAGGTTCTGTTTACCGATGGTACGGAAACAGTTTCGCTCTAGATAGACCTCTCAGAATCCCATTGGTAGTATGACTATGTGTCTATGGGAGTTCGAATCAGGGTAGATGTATTTGGTTTTAACCTGAGACTTGCATCGCTAATACTTGCGACAATTAGTATACTTTGGTTTTGGTCGTCTGGGGCTTTAACAGGTTATGTGTACGCCTCTTCTGGGTATACTGAGAATCGTAGTGTATTCGGCGTGTTATGGAAACGTAACGGCATAATTCTCATATATTTGGGTATTGGATACTCATGCAAGTGTAATATGAGATTCTGTTTACCGATGGTACGAAAACAGTTTCGCTCTGGATAGACCCCTCGGAATCTCATTTGTAGTATGACTATGTGTCTATGGGAGTCTGAATCAGGGTATGTGTATTTGGTCTTAACCTGAGACTTGCATCGCTAATAGTTGCGACAATTAGTATACTTTGGTTTTGGTCGTCCGGAGCTTTAACAGGTTCTGTGTACACCTCTTCTGGGTATACTGAGAATCGTAGTGTATTGGGTGTGATGTCAAAATGGAAGTATCACCTCAGTCATATGGAGATGATGATCACGCAGGATACGGAACTGGTACTCTTGTATGCTGCAGCTATCGGGATAATATGACAAGGTCATGATTATCCGATTATAGAGACTAGTTACCAGAGATCCGATATATGCTTCGTACGGGGCATACACAATTCCAGCCCTAGGCCTAGAATGTGACATTCGATAATGGATCGTAATACGAAATACTACGTATACTACGCCTGACAAAGATCTTGTATTCCGTAGAAGAATATTTCTGGAGAATTGGGTAGGCACGATGTTTTGCTAGAAGCCAACCATGTCTTGTAAATCGGTAAGTACGTGGTACCGGGTACGCATGTATTTGGATAGTCTGATGATCGTATTTACTGCCAACATATCCAGGGATCTCTTGGGTCACCTCCCAAAGATTCACCGTTGAGATTTGACTCGAACAGAAAATTAATCTGGGATTAATTATGAGAGAGAGAAAATTAATCTGGATTAATCACCGCAATAATTAATCTGGGAATTAATTATCAAAAGAAAGAATTAATCTTGGATTAATTGCGTCGAGAATTAATCTGGGATTAAATTCGTCGAGAAGAGAGAACGCGATTAATTTGGAATATATCGGTAAAATAAATTTAATCGGAACACTTACATCAACGTTATTGGAAAAGCTTTTTTTTTATTTACTATCAAAACAACATTATTTTTGTGATAATTTTATCATCGTCTAATCCTACTTTAATCCATTTATCACTTACCAAAATAAAAATGAATTACTCAGAAAAAAATAATTATATCATGCAAGGTCATTTCAGATAATTGGAAAAGCCTTTTTATTCCATATCTCAAGTATTTTGTTATGGAAGTTGCTTCCAATGATGATTTATGCTATGCTAATCTTTTTATAATCTTATATCACATATATTTTAATAGTAATATATGATTAAGATTAAATTATATTTATTTTTATTTTTTTTGAAACCTTAGAAATCATGTCGCCAAACCACCCATCTAGGCGGCTCGTTTTCGTTAGTCGACTGTCATCTGCGATGATTACCACCTAATCGGTGGTGGTCCGCATAGGCGCCAAAATTCAACCACGTCTTGACGCTGTATTTTTTTCCCGCTCTAAAACGACGACGTTTTGGAGGATTTTTGTAACCTTCCAAAACGTCATCGTTTTGGGGTTTAATAATACCCCCAAAATGATGACTCCCCAAAACGCGACGTTTTGGGGGAGGAGAGGGGGAGGGGGTTATATAACAAAAAAAATCTACGTTTTCTTCTTTCACCTTCATCGCTTCTGCTTCAGTGCTTCATCGCCTCTCCTCACGTAGACCTACCGTAAGTCGTCTTCTTTATTATTTTTTTCCTTTTTTTAACAGAAAATAAGACTTTGTAACTGCTGGTTTACATGTGGGCTTGATCCAGGGTTCAAGCTTAAGCTCTCATCGTGAATATTTGTCTACAATTAGGTTTCTCCACCCAAAGGTTCAATCGATCAATGAACACACCATTTTATACCTAAAGATGCGTGCCAACTATTGGAGTATGCGCAGCGGAGGGGCGCGGTGGAGGGGGAAATTTTTTTTTTAAATATTTTAAAATTTTCCGAGCGAATCAATAAATATCAAATATTTTTAATTCACCCAAATAAGTTTAAATATATTATTTATTAACATTTAATAACATAATATATTTCGAAACACGACGAATTACTTTATGAAAATATTTTTCGGCAAATACTACGTGTAATGGGCAAACGGTCAAACCGGTTGACCAACCAATGAGCCGGGCCAATCCGGTCATTTGGGTAGTGTTTAGTCAGCCCTTGGGCTGCCTGAATAGTGCCTAATTTTCTGGTTTCACAGCCGGCACGCGGTTAGCCCGTTTCGATGGGAATTTCACCATTTTCTCACGTTTTCACCCCGGAATATTTTCCGGAATTTATCCACCACCAAATACACGTCCAAAATCATTCAAATAACATATTTTTCCATGAAAAATATTTTGTTTTTAAGTTCAAAACCATATCTGATCCATAATTAATTTTATCTATTTTCATGCCTAAATTCAATTTCTTCACCAAATTAATCAAATTAATTTGCACCAAATTAAATCACCACAACATAAAGTCTCAAGAATAATTCTAGGCAATATTAGAGTGGTAATATCACTCTAGAATGACAATTTTAATTTTTGAGATTAATTACCTAATTAATCTAACAACACATGCTTAATAAAGAAACTAATTAAGGTTTCTAAGCAATCAACATCAAATTTTGGTTTATATATATATATCCAAGATACATATAAGTTTAAGACATGCAAAATACATATCCAATACATACTTTCATGCTTAAGAAAAAAAAATTAAGAAATTCGAAATTCGAAACTTTAAATTACCTTAATCCAAGCACCAAATTTCCAATTTCTTCACCTTTGATGTTGATTAGTTTGCTTAGAACCCTAATTCTATTTTTCTTTATTATTCTCAACACATGAGAAGTGATTAGAGTTAGTAAAATGAAACAAGTTTTATTTTTATACCCTAACCCTATATAGCCGAAAATTTGAGAAGCAATTTGGTCAAAATTGCTTTTTATTTGGCCCAATTATTTTGTCACACATCAAACTTTATCCAAAATATAATTATTTGATTTTTCTTAATTAAATTTCATGTGTTCAAAACACATTGTTTAGCAAATCACAATTTGCCATTTAATAAGAATATTCTAAAATATTCTTATATAATAAATCAATTAATTAACAAGTAATTAATTAATTTATTTTAATTAACAAAAAGGATAAAATAAATACATGGAAAAATATTCCTATAATATTCTTTCATTTTATTATTATTAATAATTAATTAATTAATAGTAACAATAAAACGAGTGACAAAATTTAATTGGTTAATAATGTGTGTCTAATCTAAATTATGTATCATATACAAATACACATTATTTAATACGCATGTGTATATTATGAATAATCCGAATTATCCATAATTAATTGCACAAGTGCTCAACGAGTACACTTTATATTGTGAGACTCTCTAGGTTCAAGTTTATCTATCACGAAAACCATTTCCATGTCCGTAATTTATCCACTCACAAATTACGACGACCACAGATAATCGAGTTGAACCATCCAAGTCGAAGTCATTGCATATATATAATCCCTCTGTCATAGGTTATCTGAATTGTTTCGGAGATATAGATTAAACGTAAAATCTCTGCTATGAACAATTCATGTGTCGCGACATATTTATGATTCTTTAATAAATATTCGGAACTCGTTTCTGAATCATACCTCGGCCAAGGATTTCAAAGAATCACAAATTGGATACCTAAATGTCGTACACATGACTGATAGATCATTTCTAGATACATCACAGGATATAGTGACAGTCCATACCCAACGAACAAACGGAGATCTGATCTTAAAAGATCATTGACGTGACTGTCATCAAAATATGGAGGATATCTCACATATCCACAGTGGTATCACAAGTCAAAGGAGATAATATGTTATTTGACTCGTAAATATTCCTGTTGACATTGGTGTACCATCTATTAGGAATCCTCGAATGAGTCGTCCAGTATTTATCCAATAAATACCTACGTGTCTATATGAGTCTCCCAAGACTCATGGTTTACTAAGACAAACCATTAGAACAATTCTAATATACGACACATACCGGTTTCACGGGTTTACTAACCGACCAGATATGTAAACCTTGACCAGGAATATTTTAAGAATGAATCATATTGTGATATTTCTCAGTAACAATTGCGGTGCTTTTGCAATTATGTCACAACTATTCATTTTAAGGTCTTTTACGCCTTTACCATATATAAGATTATATTGATGAATATTACTTAATTTTATTCATAATAAAATAAAATATACATCGTATTTATAATAAATACAATAAAATTTGACACACCGAACACCAACTCCAACATTTTCTCCAACTTGCTCTAGTGCCAAATTTAATGGTATCTAATACCCATCGCCTCTACATGTCTATCACATAGTCTCGGAGGCAAGGCCTTTGTAAGCGGGTCTGCTATGTTGTCCTCTCCAGATATCTTACATATGGAAACATCTCATCGAGGTATGATCTCACAAATAATGTGGTACTTTCGCTCCACATGTTTTGATTTCTGATGCGCTCTCGGTTCTTTTGCTTGTGCAACGGCACCACTATTATCACAAAACAACGGGATCGAGTCCTCGATGCTTGGGACAACTCCCAATTCAGTGATAAATTTTTGAATCCATACAACTTTCTTTGCAGCATCTGATGTCGTAATATATTCTGCCTCAATGGTGGAATCAACTGTTAATCCTTGTTTGGAACACTTCCAACTGACTGCAGTATTATTAAGAGTAAATACAAAACCTGAGGTAGACTTTCTACCATCAGGATCTGACTGAAAGTCAGAATCTGTATATCCTCTTATCTGTAAATCACATTCTCCATAAATAAGAAACTTATCTTTAGTACCTTTTAGAGACTTTAGGATATGTTTAACGGCCATCCAATAGTCGTTACCTGGATTTGACTGATATCTGCTAGTAATGCTTGTTGCATGACTAATATCAGGTCTCATACATAACATGACATACATGATTCTTCCCAAGCATGATGCATAAGGTTGACTAGATATTCTAGCCTTTTCATCTTCCGTCTGAGGACACATCTTCTTCGAAAGATGAATGCCATGTCGAAAAGTTATATTAGCAATTTTACAATTGCTAAAGTTGTACCTTTCTAGGATCTTATCTATGTAGGAAGATTGTGATAACCTAATCAGCTTCCTTTCTCTATCTCTATAGAGTTTTACACCAAGTATATAGGAAGCTTCACCCAAGTCTTTCATGGAGAAGTTTTTACAGAGATATGCTTTAACACCCTGCATCATTCCAAGATCATTTCTAATAATCAGGATGTCGTCAACATAAAGCACTAAGAACACAATCATACTCCCACTAGCTTTCTTATAAACACAAGGTTCTTCTTCATTTTTTAGAAAATCAGATAATCTGATTACCTCATCAAAATAAAGATTCCAACTCTACGAAGCTTTTTTAAGTCCATAAATAGACTTCTTAAGCTTACATACCATGCCAGAATTTTGGCTGGAGATAAAACTCTCCGGCTGTTCCATATAGATTTCTTCATCAAGAAATTCATTAAGAAAATATGTTTTGACATCCATTTTTCAAATATCGTAATCATGGTAAGCAACGATAGCCAATAAAATCCTAATAGACTTTAGTATCGCTACTGGTGAAAAGGTTTCATCATAGTCAACACCTGGCCTTTGAGTGTAACCTTTAAGAATCAGTCGGGCTTTGAAGGTCTTAACCTTCCCATCAGGCCCTCGCTTTATTTTGTAAACCCATTTACAACCTACGAGAACAATTTCCTCAGGAAGTGGAACCAAGTCCCATACTTGATTCTGATGCATAAAGTCTATTTCGGAATTCAAGGCTTCTTGCCATTTAGCAAAATCAATGTCTAACATTATTTCTCTGTAGGTATACGGATCAGTCTCCTCAACAAGGAGCACATCGAGACTCTTGTCTTGTATCAAATATAAGCGCTCATAAGGTCTCGATATCCTAATAGACCTACGGAGAGTGGAACTAGAAGGTTCTGCTTCTGTCTGAACCTGTGATTCCTCTATTAGTCTGTCATCTATAGGTTGGACTTCATCAAGTACAACTGTTTATAAATAACAAGTAACTATCCAATAGTCACAAGTTTTGATATTAAATATCAAAAACAATCATTAAACACTATTTTAAATAACTAGGCGAGAGATCTAGTATCCAATACCTATAGTTGTCGTATTATGAAAATTGATATTCTCTACAGACAACTATACACATCTCCTTTCTTTAGCTTTATTATTTGCCTTCAACTATTCACAATAATTGCAAATAATTAATTAACAAACTGTGTCAGACACGTTACATCTAAAAGTCACTAAAGCCAAGAAACGTCATTATCAGATAAACAAATATCTAATGAAGTTTTCTTAATGCAAGTCAAGAATCTCGAGACATGAACTAATGCACATCAATTCTTACTGCAAAAGAAACTATTCTCTCTACAGAATTACATCCTAAAACATATATCTATTTAGATTACCTAATGTGACTTAGTAACTAAGTCATTAACCATCTTGATTTTTCAAGAAAATCATAACAATAGTTCCCGATGGTTTTGACTAATCTAACAATATCCAAGCCTACTCTAAATCTAGAACCTATTCTAGAAATCTGCAACCATAAGTGAAGTCAGAAAAGATATAGATAAATATATATGCAATGGATTAAAAGTTCAATTCTATCAACAAAATAGAATAAGGAAAACATAAGCGGCAATTTTCATAATATTACACACTGCTATATTTATGGATATTTGACCCAGTTGTGCCTCCCACTACTTTACATAATATCGTAATCCCCAACAGAAATCGGGAATCCAATAATTAAATTGAATTCCATAGTGAGAAGTGGACCCCGTGAATATATTTTGACTCATAGCTTTGGCACGTTCTCGCCTACGTATATTCACAGGTAGACAACTCATTGTCAATCACACTCACTGTGACTCCTGATTTTGGTCCTGACCGTTTCTCGTTATGACAGCTTTGGCACGTTCACAAGGAGGCGTATCAAGGCTTCACTTGTCAGTGACAAACTCAAGCTACCGATGTAGTCCTGACATCTTTGGCACATTCATGATTTCCACTTTCACTTGAATTTATCTCTTATCATATAAGTTCTATCGGCGCAAATGAACTACCATCAGCCGTAACAAGTATTCCTAATACTAGTTACTTTAATGCCTTATTTGCATCCGTACTGACAAGGCAGACCAAGAAACAGAATTCCTAATACTAGTTACTTTAATGCCTTATTTAAGCGGGGATATTCCTAAAGAGGGTTATACTCTACGTCAAATGTAGATTTTAATCTAGATCAATTTCTCAACAATTTAATTCTACCTAGGAAAACATAACTTAACTTAACCATTAAATCTATGTTATATTTCTGTTAGCGTAGAACCGAAAAATTAAGAAACATCTAAATTATATGCATGTGAAAATATCAAAATTGGATTTTTATATATCATATATCAAGCATGACAAATGTAATAGAAGAAGGATAAAATCTGCTCTGATACCATTTTTGTTGGGGTTTTAGCGCGGGCGCAGCGGAAGCTCGCGGTTCGAGCGAAATCGTAACTTTAAAAACTTTTAAAGTTACCAAATAAATTATTCAATATACAATATGAATAATTCATTCATATTTCACCTAAATATATATTTTCGATATCAAATAACTGTTGGGGTTTTATAAGGAATTACAGGGTCAGCACAGCGGAACGCGGAAAACAGATTTTTCCGATTTCAAAATTTTTTCTTGGAAGAATTAAATAAACTTATTTATTTAATTAAACAATACTTGAAATCTGAAATTTTAACCCAAGAAATCAAATTTATATTATTTACTGAATTGCCCCAAAGTTTTTACAATTTATTCATTTTGGTCCTTAAATAGTCAAATACATATTTAATTGATTCTAAATCAATCCCAAAATGATTTATACATGTCTAATACATGAAAACACAAACCTCCAATTTTTTTTACAAAAGCCGAGAGCACCCATGAACTTTTCTTAATTACGATTTGGCCCCAAATATTCAAAACATATCAAGATCAAATCCAATCAATCCCAAATTTAATATACATCATATATACATCAAATTACATCATATATACATCAAATTACATCACATATATGAAAAGCCCCAAAATTGGATTAGGTTAAGAACCCTAATTTCATAAATTACCCCAATTGCATAATTCACATTAAATTGATAAAATTCAACACTTTAATCAATCCAATATCACACCATTCAAGTGTCACCATCATGAAACAACTCAAGAAAAATTCTAGGTTAATTATGAATGGCTAAGCAACTCTAGAATGGCAACTTCACTATCAAATGACTTAAAGATTACTTAATGAACAAATTCATTCAATCTTTAATTAACATACATGCTCATCTTTCTAAAGTTTACAACCATTTAAATTACAAACTAAAAGAGTAGAGATTCTTTCTTAGCAACACAATTGAAGATAAAAAATAATAGAAGTAATTTCTATCTTGAAGGATGTTGGAAAATTACTTACAAAATTAACCTTTTTGCTCATCTTTCTAACAATTTCATTCAATCTTTAATTACATAATGAACAATTTCATTCAATCTTTAATTAACATACATGCTCATCTTTCTAACAAGTTTACAACCATTTAAATTACAAACTAGAAGAGTAGAGATTCTATCTTAACAACACAATTTAAGATAAAAACAATAGAAATAATTTCTATCTTGAAGGATGTTGGAAAATTACTTACAAAATTAACCTTTTTGCTTTGGTTTTCCTTTTGATTTCCTTCAAAACTCTCTCAACTCACTTTGTAAAATATTGTGTAACTTGTTTAAGTTTGAAAAACAAAACAAAAAATTCCTTATGTATTTTCTTTAAAATTGCCGAGAATAATAAAAAAAAATTATATAAGAATTTTTACAATTTGTTTCATTTTGATTGGTACACATTTTGCTTAATAAAAAGATAACATTTATCTAATAATAAAGCAAACCAAAATGTGTTTCAATGGCATCATGTCATTTCCAAGCTTTAATAAAGCAAATCATTACTAAAGATATTTGTAACTTTAATTATTTTAATCATATAATATTTATATAATTAAATACAAATTTCTTAAATATATGTATTATATTTACATTAATATCTCAAATACATATATTAATGATATATGTCAAATATCACAATTTGATATTTAATTAATGTGTATTTAATAATATCAATATTAAATATAAATACCATTAATTCGAAAATTATCGTTAGGTCCTGATTGCATGTATTTTTTGTTTAACCGTTAAACGAGTTATAAATAATCAGTATATTTATAAAAGCTACCCTAGTGCTCTACGAGTATATCTTATTAGTGAGACTCTCTAGGTTCAGGCATATCCGTCATGAAATCAAATTTCGTGTCCATAATTTACCCACCCGTAATTATGATGAACACGGATAAACTCTATGAACCATACAGGTCGAGATCACTGCATACGTATAATCCCCCCTTCACAGGTATCCGGATTATTCCAAAGATATAGATACAAACATCAAATCTCTATAGATATAATCGCGTCGACGTTTCTATTAGCAATCCTTTAATAACACTTAGAACTGATTTCTGCAGTGTACCACGGGCCCATGGATTTAACAGATTTCTAATTCCATATTGAATACATATGCTCTGTACACAGAGCTGACGGATCCTTTCTTGATACACACATGATATCATGAGCATCACTCCACACCCAACGAACAGACGGAGGTCTGATCTAAATAGTCTGGTGACGTGAATGCCATCTAAGTGTGGAGGATAACTCATATATCCCCAGTGGTTAGTGGTATCTCAATTCAAAGAATCATTATGCTCACTCAACCCGAGAAGATTCTTATTGACGTTGGTGTACCATCCATTAAGAATCTTCGGTGAGTCGTTCAGTGTCTATCCGCTATAAACACCTACACATCTATACGAGTCTCTAAAACTCATGGTTCATTGAGAAACTATCGGAATCCAAGATTCCAAAATACGACATGTACCAGTCTCAACGGGTTTACTTTACTGACCAAGTAATGTAAACCTTGACCAGGAACTCTCTAAGAATGACAATGTCATGATACAACTCAATGTCAGTTGCGACACTTTTGCAACAGTATCATAACTAATCATTCTAAAGTCGGTTACATCTTTACCATATTAAAGAAGATGTTATATAAAAGAAACTGTTCATTTTATTCATAATAAAATGTTACATTAGTATTTACAAGGAAAACATAATAAAATTGGCGTTCAGGGCACCAACTCTAACAAAATCTCTCATTTGCTCTAGTGAAAATATCGATAATATCTAATACCCATCGATTCCACATGTTTATCAAATAACTTCAGAGGTATGGCCTTGTTAAGTGGGTCTGCTACATTATCTTCAATCGGTACATTGCACACGATAATGTCCCCTCCCAACACAATCTCTCGAATGATGTGGTACTTTCGTTCCACATGCTTTGACTTTAATGCGCCATTGGTTCTTTTACATGCGCAATGGCTCATGTATTATCACAGTATAATGTAATCGGATTCTCGATACTTGGGACTACTCCCATATCTGTGATAAAAATTCTAACCTAAACAGCTTCCCTTGCAGCTTCAGAAGCTGCAATATATTCCGCCTCTGTGGTGGAATCAGCTGTCGACCCCTGTTTGGAACTCTTCCAACAAACTGCACCTCCGTTAAGAGTAAACACGAATCCTGATGTAGACTTTCTTTCATCAGGATCCGATTGGAAATCGGAATCTGTATACCCATTAACTTGCAGTTCGTTTCCGCCATAGATAATAAACTTATCCTTAGTACCTTTAAGATACTTGAGGATATGTTTAATGGTCATCCAATGGTCATTTCCTGAATTGGACTGATATCTGCTGGTTACACTAACTGCGAAGCTGATATCAGGCCTAGTACATAATATGGCATACATGATGCTGCCCAAACACGAAGCATAAGGTTGATTAGACATTCTAATCTTCTCATCTTCTGTTTACAGACACATCTTCTTCGAAAGATGTAAGTGTATGACACAGAACTTGACGACGTTTGTTCTAGGCTCGCGGCCTAGTTGGGAGTACGGAATAGCTCACGGGGGAACTAAACCGGAGAAATAACATGGAGTCGCCACCCGGTGTGAACCGGGAAAATGATTTAAGGCCGTACTCACCCCTCGCAAGGGAAGACCTCAAACCGTTGGGTTCGGAATGGTCCTTTACTTATGCCACTTGTAATGATATGATTGTGCAATGAATTAACCGAATCTACGCAATATATATGTTCAAGAGTAACTTAGATCTAGTTCACATTCGTTAAATTAAATCTTATGTCGAAGTTTGCATGCTTGAAAAGTAAATCATCATAACGGCAAGCATACCAATATCACACGGCAATCTCATGAACATACTTCAATTATATAATGCGGAAAACAAATAACAACCTAAACATAATGCAACTTCCAAACGCAAAATAAATAACTAATCATGCTTAAGATAAACAATTAAACCATGCATGAAAAGTAACCTAATCATACTTAAAAAAATAAATAACATACTAGACTAAATCATGCTTAAATACAAAGTTGGATGAAACGAAATACGTGTGTCTCTCAAGTGGTACGTGGCATTGTATCCCGAGTTTAAACTGCAATGCCGTCCATTCGGAATCAGCTACGGAATTTATGTCCGAGTTTCCATCTGATATACCACAAAAGAGAACACGCATTCCGTTCATTCGGAATTCACATCATGCATCAATCTATAACATTCATGCGAAATAAAGTATTAAAATAAATAAAAATGAAAGATAATAAATAAAAAGGTGTCATCAGGTCTAACCTCTTTTGTCGTCTCTCGAAAGCACGTGACACGGTCGTCGGAAGGTTTGATGCTCCGCAACTCTTCCGGTTCACTAATCCAACGTCTTTCCTCGCTGTTTCACTGTTTGGACTGCTGTTTTCACTCCGTTTCGCTGCTGTTTTCGCTGTATTTTCTGGTCACTGTTTTAAGGCAACTTAGGGACTGTTTTGCAGGTTATTTGGACTGGTTTGGGGGGCAGTTTTTGATATATTTTCGGCAGTTTGTGCGGCAATTGGCTGGGTAATTTAGGGGGTTTTCACGGCAGCTTGGGGCAGGTTTTGTCAGTGTTTTGCGAGGCAGGCTGGTCAGTGGCGTGAAAGCTTGTGAGGGGCAGTAACGTAAGGGCTGATGAGCGTGAATGTTTTGAGGTTTGTTGATGAGTTGAAGGGCTGGTCAGGGTGATTTACGTTTGTGATTGCATGGGCTTTGTGTTGAACGAGGGCAATTGTGGGCTGAGTGTGAGTGGGGATAATTGCAGAGCCGGCGGTGACGGTGAATGGAGTGTGTAGAGTGGGAAAGTTTAGGAATTTTTTGGCGCTTTTATACTCATGGAATTGGTACGGGCAGATCCATGATAAGAAATCATTTTGATGAGTCGTTTTATGCCACCTGTTAGAAGAGTTTTGAGCGGCTTACGAACGGTTCGAGTTGACCTATTATCACAATAGTCCCTATAATTTACAGAAGTAACAATATATTTAAACCTTTTTACATTTATATCAAGTATATCCCAATCATTTATCTCCAACTTTATGCCATTATTTTTTCATTGGATTATGCATGTTACTTGCATGGATTTATATAACTGTGTGAAATTTAGTGTCCGTAATTGGGTGTGCTTAATATTAAAATTATTTTTTCAATATTAAATTTATTTAAAATCTCTTAAAACTGTTATTTGGTCTCTATATGAAGGAAAGGAATAAGGATAAATTAATTAAAGCACTTGCATTAGCTATTTCTGAAAGGAGTGAAAAAGGAAGAAAATATAAAACTGTAATAAAACTTTGAAGAGGATAGGGTTAGACTTTGTCACGTGAATTTCAAGATCTGGATAGAAGTTTGAAAATAAATTAGGTTGAAAAAGAGACCCCAAAATATATTAGAATTGAAACAATTTTTTTTTTTTATAAAAAATGATATATAGTTTTCATTTTAACGGAGGCAAATCAAAAGTATCTCATTAATAAACAAGAATTTTCATTAATTTATAAAATACATTTGAACAATTTTTTAGACTAAGCAGGGGCGATTGCCTCCACTCGCCTCTTAATGGCTTCGTCATTATCCCGCTTCAAGAACTAGTCAATCTATTTATATAATATATACATAATATGAATCATATTCTTTTTAGGAGTATTTAAAATTATATTAAAAATAATTTCTTAAAATAAAAAAATATTTAAAATCTCTTAATAATAATTTCAAAAGCATTTGGTAAGTAATATTTTCAAAGATACTCCATAGAAGGGCTTTATCTAAAAGCAATTTCATGGTCATCGATTTCCAAATTAAAAAAACTGTCTTGTTGGATGAGCTCTATAAGAGAATTAGAACCTTCCAAATCATAATAAAAGCACAAGTTTGTCAATTCTTGGCTCAATTTGAAAGTTACCAAGTTAAAAGAAAAGAAAGAAAGAAACAAGAGGCTAAGCCCCTGGTTTTGAGTAAAGTCAAAAGTTTTGATCTTCAAATGCAGCCCACTGAAACAAAACCTTAAAACATTACCATTTCTAGCTTGCCCTTTGTCATTACACATAAGCATAATGATAATCTTGATTGTTCTAATCTTACAATTAACACTAACACTATATATATAAAGAGCACAGAAACATAAATTTCACAAATCATTTGCATAGAGCCTGCCTTAATAGAAAAAACAAAAAGGAAGAAAATATTCAAAATGGGGCGTTGGGTGAAGCCAGAGGTATGCATGAACATATCTTCATTTCTACTTAATAAATATATAAGGTTTTCTTTTTTCACTGTTGCTCAGGTTTATCCATTAATGGCTGCCATGACCTTTGTGACTAGTATGTGCATCTTTCAGCTTACAAGGAACGTGCTGCTGAATCCTGATGTTAGGTACCATTTGATTTAACGTTTTTTAAAATGCTAATGATTATAGTTTAAGACCGTAGTGGATTAGATGTCACGGCACCTCGATCTCATATGGGAGTGCATGTACTTTTAGTAGGGTTGTACAAATGATGGATCGGTTCGGGTAATTTTCTTATCGAACTTGAGGGAGACACGAGTTAGATTGGGTCGGTCGGATCAAATTTGAAAATTAAAATAAATTTTCTCTATTTCAAAATTGAAAATTGTGGAGTTGAGTTAGGTCAGGACCGTCAGGTCTTAAGATTTTAACTCTTTAATTCGCTCTGATATATATAATATATTTAGGTCTAGTCGAGTCAAACATGATATTTTTTTAACAAACTCAACGCTAGATTCAATGAATTTGATCTTTCAAATCCGACCAATTCATATTGGATCGGATCATCGGATCGAACTGATATTTTGAGCACCCCCTAAAAACTTGGGATGATGCAGAATAAACAAGGGTCGTCGAAGCATGGGAGTGCTGGAAAACAAAGAGGAAGGAGAGAAATATGCAGAGCATGGACTGCGCAAGTTCCTTCGCACTCGCCCTCCTGAAATCATGCCAGCAATCAATCACTTCTTCTCTCATTCCGAAGATAAATGATCCAAGAACCAACCAAAATTATACACCAAGACACTTTGGAATTTTATTATGGACAGTTTTGTCAACTTTTGTATCTCTACTTCTTTAATTTCGTCCTTTTAATAGTTGTGTAATTACTTTGATTAATAAGTTTGCAAGTTTGTATTTATGAATGTTAATTTTCTCATAAATCTTAGTTGGTTTGTTCCTATAATAAATTGACCATCCAAGGAATTATGAAAAAGTGATGTTGCAATAATTTCTGAACTAAATTGCTCTAAAAGCAGGATCGGTCTTTGAAAAGAATACAAAATTAGGCATATTTATTAACAATGTCTAATATTTTTCTTTTTTGGGAAAAAATTATATTGGATGTGGCATATGAATGATGTGATATGACTGTTTATTAATATTTTGACACACACATAATATTAATTTTGAAATTAATCAATAATAATTATGTATTTATTAAAAGAGCCAATTGCACCAATCCTATATAAATTCTTCTCTTCATCTAAAGATAAGAATATACTTCTTAGATCCTTCAAAGTAGGGTGGAAAAGCATTTTCTATGCTTCTAAATTCACTTCTCAAAATATTTTAAAGAAAATAACTTAAATTCCACCATCCCAAATCACATGGTCTGCTTGGATTAGACCTTATAGTGTGATGTATTATTTTCAATTTTGATACTATTTTGATCCTTTTCCGACGAATTTTAGATATTTAATTTTTTTTTTCCTTTTTAATATTATGGCAGTAATTTTCTGCTTTAATTTTTGGAATTTTCTTGTTTTCGTTTTTTTTTTCTTTTTATTTTTTAATTTTGTATGTATGTTTTGTTTTAGTATGTAGTTTTATCACCGGGTCTTAGTCTTCTCAGATCCGGTGATAGTGTTGTAATTACTACTCTTTGTACTATTTTATTCCCCACTGATTATGTGTCGATATTTATTTTTTTAGTCTCCATTTGGTAGAATTCTTCAAATAGGGTTTCTTCATATAGAGATTCTATTAATAGAATTTTTAGATTTAAATTTTTTTGATAAAAATTTTATAGGTTTTTGGTTGTGTTTTTTTTATTAAAAAATTATAAAATTAATCATATGTACAAGTTTTTTAAAGTTATGTTATTAAAGAAATGAAATAATATTTTGATATAAAAATCGCGATATTTTAGATGACTTACTCTTTATAAAAAACTTTTCAATCTCTATTCGTAAAAATCAAAGCTCTACTCTAATGGTGTGTTTACGTACTCGTAATCGAAATGAAATGGAATCGGAATGAGATAAAATCGGAATGAGTTGGAATGAAAATGATAAATCGAAATGAGAATAAGTTGTTTACTTAACTGTATGAATCGCAATCAATCACCAAAATTTTTTGAAAATATTTGTTAGGATTAAAAAAAAATATTTTACCTCTATTAAAAGGCATACTAATAATAATTAGTAGTTATTAAATAAAATTTACATGTAATTGAATCTTAACATTACTAAAATTATAAAAAAATTATCCTTCAAGAAGAAACTATTTTACTGAAAGGACATATCGCATGACATGTCCAAAAATGTAAAATAACAAGGGTATTATAACTAGTGTCCTTGCTGATTTGTCTGTTCGGATATATCCGTCGGGAAAATAGCTGAAAAATAACTACAATGTGCACCAAATTAAATCAAATTAATTGCTGAAAAATAACCAATTAAATAAAACCCCTAAAATAACTCCATTAAAAAAAAGAAAAGAAAAAAAGAAAAGAAAAGTCAAGAGTTTCCCATAAACTACGGCAATTGTCGTATTGGTGATTGAACAGAATAAGTCCTCTCTCGTTTACCAGCAAAAATCAGACACGTCTCCTCAGCAACCCGCTCGTCACGCATCGTACATGCCAGTGCCGCCACTCTTTTATATACACAAACACAAACACAAACACAAACAAAAGACAAGAGCCTATTTTGAAGTTTTAACAATGGATTACAAAAAAGTAACAGAGAATGCAACTCCTGAAGAAACAGCAGCAATGCCAAAGGGAACCCCTTTTTTGAAAGATGAGCTTGATATTGTGATACCCACTATAAGGAATCTCGATTTCTTGGAGATGTGGAGGCCCTTTTTTGAGCCTTATCATTTAATCATTGTTCAAGATGGTGATCCTTCTAAGACCATCAAGGTCCCTGATGGCTTTGATTATGAATTGTATAACCGTAATGATATTAACAGGATCTTGGGTCCTAAGGCCTCTTGCATCTCTTTTAAGGACTCTGCTTGTAGGTGCTTTGGTTACATGGTCTCCAAAAAGAAGTATATTTTCACCATTGATGATGATTGCTTTGTAAGTTTTCTCCCTTTTTGTTCTTTTTTTGCATCTGGGGTTTTGATTTTATGCTTTAAGTTTTTATCTTTATCTGTTTTTTTTAACTCAAATTTGATATTGGTAGTTTTTTTTTCCATTAGGTTTTGAATTATACAGATCTAAGATCATTGTCCATTATCCTTTTTGATTATCAAAGAAGTGAAATTTTGAATCAAAATTTAATCTTTTTTTGTTTATGAATTTACACTTTGATTTTGTTGCTTTTATGGATATGTTTGGTTTGTAGAAGGAACTTATCGCTGTTGTTGTATCTAATTGCTTCTTACTTTGTTCTTAAGTAAAAAAAATCAAAATATATTTCCATAAGTAATTTTTTTTTACAACTTTGTATGTGGCATATGATGGTAATATTCTCTTGTTAGGCAGTATCTTTTTTCACATGCCACTCTTTAATTTGAAATCTTACATGTTTGTATCTGTTTATGGAATTATATGTTCCTGCTATGCTACTTTATTGTGGAATCTGCACTATTTTACCTTTTCTGATTGGGGTGGGTCCTGAGTGAGAAGTTACCATAGCTGCCATTTTGAAAATCTGTCCAACAAATATTATATAAGATTATATACTAGCTTTTCATTATCACAAATCTAACAATGTTAAATGATTGTTTCCTCTCTGTTAAGTCCTAATTGTTGTACTCGAGTTTGTCCAAACTATCTGGTATATGTTCAAGGGATCTCTCTTGACTTGTCCACATTGATTGATTTAATTAAGATGCTTAGGTTGGTAAGGATCCATCAGGCAAACCAATCAATGCGCTGGAGCAGCACATCAAGAACCTTCTCTGCCCTTCAACACCCCTTTTCTTCAACACTCTGTATGACCCCTTCAGAGAAGGTGCGGATTTCGTCCGTGGATACCCTTTCAGTCTCCGTGAGGGTGTCCCAACTGCTGTTTCTCATGGTCTCTGGCTCAACATTCCAGACTATGATGCACCTACACAGCTTGTGAAGCCGCGGGAGAGGAACACTAGGTATGCGGGTTGCTTCATAATCAACTAAACCTTAAATTTCACCTTTCAGTTGAAACAAATTCTCAGTATTATGCTTATCATTAATCAGATATGTGGATATGGTTTTGAGCATCCCAAAGGGAACCCTCTTCCCCATGTGTGGTATGAATTTGGCATTCGACCGTGATTTGATTGGCCCTGCAATGTACTTTGGCCTCATGGGTGATGGTCAGCCAATTGGACGTTATGATGATATGTGGGCTGGCTGGTGTACCAAGGTTTGTTGCATTTTTTTCCTCTTCCCAAACTTGCTAAGGTCATTTTATTAACGTGCATCCGATCCGATTATGATTGTCCAGGTGATATGTGACCATTTGAATCTGGGCGTAAAGACAGGTCTACCTTACATCTTCCACAGCAAAGCAAGCAACCCGTTTGTGAACCTAAAGAAAGAGTATAAGGGCATCTACTGGCAGGAAGATATCATCCCATTCTTCCAAGCTGTGACACTTCCAAAGGAATGCATCACTGTGCAACAATGCTACATTGAACTGTCCAAGCAGGTCAAGGAAAAGCTTAGCAAAGTAGATCCCTACTTCGACAACCTAGCCGATGCCATGGTCACTTGGATTGAAGCTTGGGATGAGCTTAACCCAGCTGGTGCTGCAGTGGCCAACCCCAAAGCCTGAGTACAAAAATTTGGAAGAACTGCAGATGAGATGACCATATTTTCCTTCATGCTAGGAAGTAATTTATAGTCATTAACTGCTGTACTTTTACAATTTTTATGCACTGTTAGGCATCCAATTTGTTCCGACATTTGGATTTTAGAGATTGGTCAGTGTATTTTTGTTTGTGATAAAACATATGATATGATTGATTTTGCTTTCAATTTCCTTTCATATCAAAACACTTTTATCTCTGCTTCAACCATTTACCAAACAAGACTCGACATTTTTCTAAAAGTACATTAGCTTGATGACTCACGTCTACAAAACAACTGCCCATTTTTATTTGACAAACTTGTGGTCTCTACTAACAAAAGGTTTTTTTAGTAGTAGCCCAAACATAAAAAATAAAAAATGAAATTTTAAAGTAAATTAAAATAAATAGCATCTAACAATAAATATTCCAAACCTTGTATGACTACCAAAAATTTGCCACTAGATGGACTTGGCTTCAAAATAGCATTCTGCATGGTTATTTGAGATGCACCCTCCAGAGGTTTGGAGGTTGGCTCTTCTCCCTCTGAAAAAAAAAAAAAAAAAAAAAAACACTCAACAAAATTTCCATCTCTATTTAGTGAAAAAGTACAAAGAATAACTTTATTTCATGACCGACTGGTCGCTTGTTTGTGATGCTAATGTGCACTTTTGTATTTTCCTTATTATTATTTTTTTTGGGAGGGGGATGACAACTCAAACATCATGTGTGTTTCCTAATGCAACTTGTGTAATGTCTTTAAAATCTCTTTGGGGTTACCCAGGCACCTTAAAAGAGCCTTTGTCATCAGCATACTAGAGGCTTAAATTGTGTACACTCTCGCCCTTAGTTGGCTTGATTAATGAAATGTACTTATTTTGATGTCACATTACTTTGTCCCTGAATGTGAAGCTTGAATGTGTATGCAAAATGCCAAATATATGCTTTCTTGTTTCGTGCCATGTGAATATGTGTTTATCGATAGTACTTTGGACACATGCTAAGCTTTTTGGTGCATAGAATTGAAACAGGAGATCATAATTTTTAGCTGTATATGTGAGTGCATATGTTGCTCAAAGATACATGCTGAAGCCGTGAGAACAAAATTTAGCATACAACCAGAAATGAAACATCATTATGCAGTAACCAAAACAGCCATCAAGTAAACGTACTTGAAGAGTTGGATCTTTGGCTAGTATTACACTTCCTGGATGATCAGGTGGTTGAGCTTTGACTGGATGATTTTTTCTACATAGACAAGAAACCACAATCAAGAATACAGTATATAAAATTTCTCGCCACTTAATATTATCTTGCACAAACTATTTCTGTGTAATACAGAGATGGTAACTTAATAATATCACTTAGATATTAGAAAAAGAATGAATCTGAATACAAAAATAATATCTTATTCATCAAACATGAGTCAAGACAACAAAGCTGCTATAGATGGTAACTTAAAAAAAAAATTATACAAAAATAATCCTCTGGAACCTCAATCAATTGTTAACTTGTTTAATCCATCCTGAGAGTACGCATAAGAAGGAAAAGAGTGTGTTCAATGGGACTCCTTACCCAGCAACGCATTATGTCCCATATGACATCCATGGGAACATCTGATTTGAACCCCAGTGGATTCACATGGGTTCCAGAAATACAATATCCTGCATTGATCACAGCGGAACGGAACATTACTGCTGATGGGGAAGTGCATTTTAATGTGGCACAGAGGTTGTGCAGACTCAAAAAGCGAGGAACATCAGGCAATTCCTGCAAACAGGTCAACATGAACATAGAAATCTACATATTATGTTCATGAGAAAGGAGATTTATTATTTTGGTCAAGTCACATACATAAAAAAATAAAAAATGAGAAAAAAAAGTGAGAGGAAACAAGCAACATAACTCTGAAATCGTTGTCAATACCGCAGAGATACGATCATAAGCAGGATACCGGTCCTGCATAGACTTCACATCACCTAGAATGGAATTTACCCATTCTTGATCGTGGTTAGGAGCAGATCTTATAGGCCTTCCCATATTGAATTTCTTCCCACAGTCACTGCACAATTGAGGAACAACAGGTCCAAACCCCGGTAGATACCTTACACTGTTATTCTGAAGAGGCAGAGAGACCAATGCCACAATGCAATATCAAAACGATGCACAAATAGAAATTGCCAAAACAAGAAAATTCATACAATCATGGATATATCCTCAAACACCAATTTGCTCATGGTTTACAAGGAAAGCCTTTAATATTTTCCATACCCAAACTTCTTTTTTAGTGTGTCCACCGAACATTTCAAGGTGCATTGTTTCAAACTATGAATGCGTCGATGATAAATAAATAGCACAAATAAAAAGCAGCATACTTTGTTGGACGCAGTCCTCCAGTAGGCTGAAGATGGAAAGAATCACAACCAGTGCACTGGTATACATATGAGAGCTTGAGAGGAGTATTTTTCATTGCACTTGCTGAACTGCATCCAATAAATTTGGTTTTTAGACGGAATAATACAGAGTATTATTTTGTTTGGATAAGCATATTCATCTTACACAGCAAAATTACATAATAATTCAAACAGTTCAGTTGATTAAGTTGCCAAAATTCGAAAATCAATTGTAGGCAAGAAAATCCAATATATTTTTGTTTGTTTCACTTCTTTTTCCCAGAAAAAGTACAGCCACTAGTTTATCTACTCTATGATTGATTTCTCAAGGACGTCATAGTACCTCAATGCATGCTAGGAGAATCCTCAAAGCCATTTCGTGACAATATTTCCCCCTCAAAGGATAGGAGCCATATCTATTCCAATTTCCACAATGAGTTAAACATAAGTTCACCAAATCCAAAAAAATGTTTTAAGCAGAGGTTAAGGGAATGTGATCTTACTTGGAATAGCAAACCTCTCCATTACCCCCACAAAGAACTGCCATAGCAGTTGCTGTACACATCAACATGCCTCCATCAGCAACAGATTGAATAGCACAGTCCAGAAACACAGAAGGTGAACCATAAGGATCTAGATCAAACTTCAACAGCATAATCAAGATGTTGGGATAAAAACACACACAATAGAGGAGAAATGAGAGAAAAATTCTTCTTTATTACACAAACAAAAGAATTACAAAGCTTTAAACCAAAGCTTTACAAAAAAAACTCTCAACTCTCTATTACTCTGTTCACTCACAGATTTTGGGATGATGAAGAAGTGATTATGGGGCTCCTTTTATAGCTGCCAAAAACGTGTGCTACAGTGCCACACGTCTTTGGCAGCTCAATGTAAGCTGGCAACGCGTAGGAGTGCAGCATCCAGCTTTCACTTGTTGCTGGCCAGCATGCATGCAAATTGCATGCATGTTAGAGTCCAACAAATCTCCCCCTCGGTGAAGATTTGCCCTAAAATATGAGCCGACCATCAATCACCCAAACCGGATCCTCAAAAAAAAGGATCCACCCCTGGCTGCATCCGTATGACTGCCTACGTACCCTGAGTTGGGATCAAGCCAATCGTAGTTCTCTGTATCTCCATACTTTGACTATATGGAGAGTTTTGTCATCCCGGCTATGGCGCGACAAATTTCAAGCTTCTCCTTTGGTAAAACTTTTGTAAACATATCAGCACCATTCTCATCAGTGTGAATCTTTCTGAGTTCTAACAACTTTGAACTCAGGACGTCCCGTATCCAGTGATACCTCACATCGATATGTTTTAACCTCGAGTGAAAAGTAGAATTTTTACCAAGGTAGATAGCACTCTGGCTATCACAGTACAAAGTGTACTTCTCTTGCTTGAAACCCAATTCCTGGATAAATGTCTTCATCCACAGTAATTTCTTGCAAGCTTCTGTTACTGCAATGAATTCTGCCTCTGTTGTAGAGAGTGCAACACATCTCTGCAACCTTGACTGTCATGCCACAGCTCCCCCTGAGAGAGTAATTAGATACCCCGAAGTAGACTTACGGGTATCCACATCACCTGCCATATCTGAATCGGTGTAACCCATTAACACTGGCTTATTGCTTCCAAAACATAGTCTCATTTTGGATGTGCCTCGAAGATACCGCATTATCCATTTGATAGCATTCCAGTGTTCTTTTCTTGGGTTTGACATAGAACCGACTGACCAATCCAACTGCGTGTGCTAGGTCTGGCCTTGTGCACACCATGGCATACATGAGACTTCCCACTGCTGAGGTGTATGGAACCTGTTTCATTTTCACCTTCTCTGTCTCAGTAGAAGGACTCTGTTGCGTACTCAATCTAAAGTGGGTAACAAGAGGAGTGCTAACCGCTTTAGCCTTGTCCATCTGAAATCGCTGAAGTACCTTCTCGATGTACTCCTCCTGTGACAAGTATAATTTCTTGGCTTTCCGATCACGACCGATCCTGATGCTAAAAATCTGTTTTGCTGGCCCCAAGTCTTTCATCTCAAAAGACTTACTCAATTGCTGCTTCAAATCATCAATCTTCGATTGATTCCGGCCAACTATCAACATATCATCTACATACAACAGTAAAATGATAAAGTCATCGTCATAAAATTTCAGAACGAAAACACAATGGTCTGAAGTAGTCTTCTTGTATCCTTGCTCCCCCATAACTGACTCAAACTTCATGTACCACTGTCTCGGTGCCTGTTTCAAACCATAGAGGCTTTTCCTGAGTCTGCACACATGGTCCTCTTTTCCTTTGACTATGAAGCATTCTGGCTGCTCCATATAAATTTCTTCTTCCAGATCCCCATGAAGAAATGCGGTCTTGACATCCATCTGCTCAACCTCCAAGTCAAGACTTGCTGCTAAGCTGAGTACCACTCTGATGGATGACATCTTCACAACTGGAAAGAAGATTTCATCAAAGTCAATGTCTTTCCTCTGATTGAATCCCTTGACAACTAGTCTGGCTTTGTACCGAGGTTGTGAAGTGTGTTCTTGTTGCTTCACTCTGTACACCCATTTGTTCTTCAAAGCCCGTTTTCCTTTTGGCAATTTCACCAACTCGAAAGTGTGATTGTCATGCAAAGATTTCATCTCATATTGCATGGCTTCCTCCCACTTTTCCTTGTTCTCTGTTTCCACAGCCTCCTTGTAGCTCTCGGGTTCTCCCCCGTCAGTAAGCAGCACATACTTATATGCAGAGTATTTCGTTGAAGGTCGCCTTTCTCTGTCAGACCTTCTCTGTGGAACTGTTGGTGTAGCTTCTGGTACTGGTGGTTGATCATGATCATCATCTCTGGGAGCTTCAACACCTGTACCCTCCTGATTGGGAATCTTATCTTCAACATGTACTGGTACCGGTGTATGAGGTTCTGGATTCACATCAACATTTCTGTATTGATGGGGCATTGTCTTTGGTTCCTTTTTGATATCTTCTATAGTCTGATCTTCAACGAAGACAACATCTCGGCATCTGAGAATCTTCTTCTCCACAGGATCATACAGTTTGTAGCCGAAATCATCCAGACCATAGCCAATAAAGACACACTGTCGTGTCTTTGCATCAAGTTTGGATCTCTCGTCCTTTGGGATATGTACAAATGCTTTGCACCCAAAGACATGTAAGTGTTCATATGACACTTCCTTTCCTGTCCAGACTTGATTAAGAACATTACCTTTTAGCGCGACTGCTGGGGACATGTTCAAAACATGTACGGTCGTGCTGAGTGCCTCCCCCCAAAATGTCTTCGGTAGCTTGGCTTGTGAGAGCAAGCTTCTGACCCTTTCGCACAAGGTTCTGTTCATCCTCTCAGATAGGCCATTCAGCTGAGGTTTCTTGGGAGGTGTCGTTTGATGTCGGATTCCTTGCATCTTGCAGTACTGATCAAACGGACCTCTGTATTCTCCACCATTATCTGTTCTGATGCATTTCAGTTTCTTGCGGTTTCTCTCTCTGCCAGGGCATGAAACTCCTTGAATACTCTCAACACTTGATCTTTTGTCTTCAAGGTGTATACTCATATTTTCCTTGAATGATCATCTATGAATGTCACAAAATAAAGTGACCCACCAAGTGTTCTTGTCTGCAACGGACCACATACATCTGAATGTATGAGATCAAGTACCTCCGGTTTTCGTTGAGGCGAGGAGCTCTGGAAGGACACTCTGTTCTGCTTTCCAGCCATGCAGTGTTCACACTTCTGTAAGTGTGAGTTCTTCAACCCGGGAAGAACATTCCATCGGCGCAGTACTTCCATCCCCGTTTGACTCATATGATCGAGCTTTTTACGTCAGCTCTGCTGCCTCATTACTATTGATTGTATTTATGCTATTATTTGAAAGTTTAGTGTGCATCAAATACAGTGTTGAGTCTTTCTTACCTCGTGCCATCACCATTTATTCTTTAGTGAGCTTCCATGTGCCATCACTAAAGGTGCTGCAGAAGCCTTCATCATCCAACTTGCCTGTTGAGATTAGGTTTAACCGGATATCTGGGTTGTGCTTGACTCCCTTCAACACTAGCCTTGTTCCGTTGTCTGTTTCAAGGCAGATGTCTCCAATACCGACGGCTTTGGACTGGCCGTCATTCCCCATCCTTACAGCACCGTAGTCCCCTGGTGTGTAAGATGAAAAGAATTCTCTGCGAGATGTGACGTGTATGGAGGCGTCACTATCTATCACCCAACTGGTCTCGTGGCTGGCAAGATTCACAACACTTTCCTCGTAGATAAAGAGGAATTCTTTGGAGGTTTTGTCAGTGGTGGCAGTAGCAACTCTTTCTTGGTTAGAGTCACTATCCCTTCTGTTGTTGTCTCTGGACTGCTCGTTCTTCAATTTGTAGCAATCTCTCTTCATATGGCATTTCTTTTTACAATGGCAGCATTTTATATCTCTTGCTCTTGATTTACCTCGGTTCTTGTCTGATCTACCTGGGCCTCGGCTTTTACTCCTCCATTTTCTGTTGTTCTTCTCAGTTACTAAAGCTTTTGAGGTTGAGGCTGATGATGTCCCTTGCATTCTCGTCCTCTTTTCTTCCTTGAAGATTCTGGTCTTTGCCATCTCCAGTGTGACTCTCCCATATGTGGCTGAATTTATCACCGTAGATCTAAACGTTTCCCAAGATTCTGGTAACGTATTTAGGAGTATTAAGTCATTTACCCCACCACCGAAGTCTATGCCCAATCCAGACAATTCTTTCATGGTGCCGAGGAAATCATTGATATGGTCCGCCACAGCTGTACCTTCATCGTATTTCAACCCCATCATCTTCTTGATGTAGTACAGCTTGTTGTTGCCAGTCTTTGCTCGAAAAAGCTCCTCCGGCTTTCTATATAAGACACGTGCATTTGTATCTTCACTAACATGGTTCACTATACTATCGTCGATCCACTGACGAATAGTACTGCATGTCTTCTGGTGAAGATTATTCCACCTTTGAAATTGCTTCTGGTTTCTCCTCCAAAAAAATCGATCCATCATAGTCCTTCACATATAGGTCTTTCATCCTTCCTCTCCGTGTGAAATAATTTGTGCTAGTCAACAAAATCATTTTTCCATTGCCCCCATCCATCATAAAAATTCAAAGCAGAATTTCAAAAAACGGAGCTCACTGTTGCGTCCGGAATGGTCGAAAATGGTGGAAATGACACTTTGTTTGTCAAAATACGACACAGAGACCAAAATGAAAATTTTCAGAAATTACAGGGGTCAAAGTGTAATTTCTGAAGGTTTAGGGGCCAAAGTGTAATTTCTAGAAAGTATAGGGACCTTTCTGAAATTTACCATAAATTTTGCTGACGTGGCAGACACATGGCGTTGACGTGTCGCTGACTGGATGACACGTGGCTGCTGATTGGTCTGCTACCGTGGCTGCTGACTGTGCGTGACGGCTGACGTGGCTGCTGACTGGACGCTGACGTGGCGGCTGACTCAGCGTCTTCAACCTTCGTAGGTGCGTGGGAGCGTGTGGGGCAGTCTCTGTTGGCGCGTGCGGCGTTTTCTGACCTCCGTTCGATCGCCGGAAAATACCACCGTGCTCGTCTCGTCGTGAAAAAACGATGGTATGCTCAAAACCGATTTTTGACAACTTTCGTCAGAACAGATTTTCCGAACCGAAGCTCTGTTTTTGAGTTTCGGGATCCCTCCATGGACCCTTAGCTCCTGATACCATTTGTTGGGATAAAAACAGACACAATAGAGGAGAAGTGAGAGAAAAATTCTTCTTTATTACACAAACCAAAGAATTACAAAGCTTTAAACCAAAGCTTTACAAAAAAACTCTCAACTCTCTTTACTCTATATTACTCTGTTTCACTCACAGATTTTGGGATGATGAAGAAGTGATTATGGGGCTCCTTTTATAGCTGCAAAAAACGTGTGCTACAGTGCCACATCTTTGGCAGCTCAATATAAGCTGGCAACGCGTTACGCGTAGGAGTGCAGCATCCAGCTTTCACTTGTTGCTGGCCAGCATGCATGCAAATTGCATGCATGCTGGAGTCCAACACAAGAAAGATTAAATATAACTCATTCTGAATAATGTTATTAAAATTAGCAAAAGGTAAATTATTTAGTAATCATATTTTCCAAGTTGGATCGCAATATGAATTAAGAAAGCCCCAATGGATTCATGCTTTGATGGTATAAAAGCGTTTCTTGTTAACTTTTCAATGCAACAAATGTAAAGCAATTAAGCAAATGCATCAGAGAAACTGAATTGACTATAAATGTAAACTTTAGTACATAAAATAGCAAGTGTTACCACATCAAATTCTTTTGGGTGGGTGAGCATATATACACAAGCATCTGCAAGATGTGACTCCACTCTTGAACATGCCACTGAACCATTGAACTTTATATTTCTCCTGCAAGCTTCAACAGACACTGCCAAATGCAACCAAAAAAGTTATTGTAATGTTTTATGATATCACTATAGCAACCATATCACAGAGTAGGGGGAAAAAGCAGAAATCATAAATTGGACAAAAATATACCGTATCATAAAACAGATGCACAAAAAACATGCACATACATGGTTGCAATATAGAAGAACTTATATCTGAATGGAAACCGCAACATGCACTTTGTTTAGTCATCTTGTGCAAGAATATGATCATTTTGAACTGAGGGAAAAATAAAACAAGGAAAAGAAAACAATAAACAAACATAGTTGCATCTGATCCATTAGACGAACTACTGATAACCACCTTTATCATTGTCTAAGGCCACAACTTGACCAATTCCTTCTATTTCCCGAGCATATCTTAGAGCTCTTAGCCCAGAAGCTGACAAGGCCTAATAAACCCAAAAAATAAAATAAAATATATAAAAAAGGGACAAATGAATAAAAGAACATTCAGTGTTTAGAGATGTGTATAGCAAAAGAATATAAAAGAAAAACCTCAAGAACTCTTGGTGGCTTCAGTTTCCCAGGAACTTTTCTCCCGGTGGTCTTGACTGCTGCTTCTGATATGCAACATGGCTCACCTTGAGAGATCTCTTCAGCCCTTTCAATTTCTCCATTTGAATATTCATCATTTAAAACAGACTCATCAGGTGAGTCTTCAACAGCATCCTTCTCTGACACCTTCGGTGCAGATGATGTTCTTTTAGACATCATTGCTTCATGCTCCTGCTTGAGTTTAGATATAAATGACCTCAGGACAGCAATTGATATGTCCCTGTTGTTGACCTGATGACAAAGGAAAATAATAAACAGTTATACTACAAAATGAACAACCAACCATATAGACAATGTCACAATGCACTCCAAAAGGTTTGCATAAACATAGAAATGAATAACTGTTAAAAAAAGTGACCCAAGATTATAGTAAAGAAGGGTACTTGATTTAGATAAATTAAAGAGAAATATTGTATATACAAGAAAAAAGATGAAGGAAAAAATTATGTGACAATAAGAAGTGCAAATTCTCATACTACTAAGATATAAGAAGAATGAGAAAACCAATGAAAGTCTAGTTTTAGGCGGATAAAGAAATTCTATCTCTCTTCTAGCAAAATGATATAACGGTATTTCTGTTTTGATATGAATTACCAAGATGAACTGACAAATGATTCTCCTATACATAATTTCATAAAAAAAATTCCTACTTTGGACAGAGCACCTACATATTAGTTTCTGCCAAAGTGAATTCATTTCCTTCATCATAGTTTTGAAATTAAGATTTGAATCAGTCAGCATTTATATTTCTACTCCGGGGGTGGAGAAAATTAAAACAAAAGAAAGAAACTCAAGTTACCCAACAACAAGACACTTTCTTATGACATAATATCATCCAACACCAAGTACAAAAATTTGAATTTCCAAAGGTTCAAAACCAACAAGCATAGTTCAAGTAGGCATCATACTATATGATTATATCCGTTTATTTCTTCACTTTCAGAAACTTTCTTACAAAATAATAAACCAAGCTCTTTAACTCCAACTTACAGCAATAATCCGTCAGAAAATGAATTCAATGACGCACTATAATCACCAACCAATCAACAGGATCCGACTAATGTCCACATCAGGCACTTCAAAATAAAAATAAGTAACAAAGTTCTATAAAATTAGAGAACACATATTAAGCACAAGCTCACCAAATAACAACAAAATCAATAATTTCAACTAAATACGGCTAAAAGAAAAGATTTTGGCACCTGGGTTTTATTGTACAACACTTCATTTTCAGCGTGCATGAGAATCTCAGCTTCTCCTTCCTGAATAATAGTATATTCATTAATATATGTTTGGTTAAAGAAGAGATAATAGAGATTTTAAAACTAATCAACTATTTTATCCTTATAGTATTTTATAAATAAAATTAAAACAATATAGGCTTTTATTATTTTTGAATTAAACAAATAATAAAATTAAAATTAAAAGCTGTTATTAAAAATAAAATTAAAACAAATATAAGATAAGAGAATAAAAAGAATTGAATGATGAAGCAAATATAAGAGAGATTTGTAATTAAAATAATTTTGGATTTTAATGTATAAGTAGGGATAATTTAGTAAATGCATTTAATATTTAATTGCTCACTTTCTCTCCCCTCCAAAACCCCCCACTTTTGGAGGGGAGCAAAAATTGGCTTAGGAGGGATTTTGCTCCCCTCCCCTCTCCTCCCCTCCCCTCCCCTCCAAAAAATTGAACCAAACAACCAAAATTTAAAATAATCCCTCCCCTCCCCTCCAAAACCCCCCAACCAAACAGACCCTAAGATTCTCCATTGTCCCTCCTCTTATTTCTTCTATTTCATGCATTTTCCGCTTCTGGGTCTCTTTCTTTTGCCTTCTTCTTCTTCTGGGTCTATTTTGAAAAAAATAATTATTTTTTTGAATTTTTTAATATTCGAAAATGAAAAAGTTGGAGAATTTCTCTCTTTTTCATAATTTTTTATATTAAAAAATTTAATTATAAATATATATTTTTAGAATAAAAAATTTATTTATATAATTTAAAATTTATTTTTTAATAATAAAATTCGGATTTAGACCGGACTCGGACTTTTTTATCCAAACCCAGACCCTAAAAAAACCCTCTGGCTGAAACCCGTCGAGCCGAACCGGAAGGAATTTTACCATCCATACTTCTTTCTCTTGCTAGCATATTTCCACTATACAACTTGCAACAACAATTTAAATTAAAAATTAAAAATAAGTTTGTGGGTTTGGCGGATACTCGCTACGGATATTTGATGATATTAGTTTCTATCAAACCCGTACTACAACCGCATTAATTTTTTTTTAAAATTGCCAAATCAATACCAAACTTGTTAAATATTTATCAAATCTTACCCATATTGGACGAATATCAACAAATTTGCAAATTTATAAGTTAAATTACCATCCTTAGTATTGAACCGTTATCCTATAAACATAGGTAACATAAGAAAAGTCATACAGTCGGTCCGTTGAGCTCGAAATTTTTATCAAAACTTAAAGCCTCAATTTTAAAAAATTTGGTGATTCTTTATCAATAAATGTAAGATTTTAAGAATTTACCTAAGCTATTGAAAACTCATATGTTTAACTCAATTTATGCGCAACTCTACCCAAATTTATATTTTAACTTCACTCTCTTTTTTATCCCCGAAGATGGTGGCTTGATGGTGTAGGATTTTGAGATCCTGGGTTCGAATCCAGAGAATGCGTTTTTTGTAAGAACCCGAAATAGCCAGTGGTTTTACTCGTCCCGCTTAAGGCCAGAAAGAATGATTTGACGGTAAGATTTCCAACTATTTCAAAAAAAAAAACGCACAACAACAAGAGCTTTCTAGGCTTCAGAGCTCCAGTAACTGAAAGCAACACAAAGAGTTTATAAAAGGTGAGAATTATAACTATTTATATTAGGGATGGCAAAATTCGGATCAGGACCCGAACGTATTTTCTGTTGGGATTGGTGCTCAGAGCGCCAATTCCCGTTTGTATTTCCTTGAAAATACTTTTGTAAACGTTTTATTATGAATAAAATGAGCAGTTTCTATAATATATTATATCTTCTTATATGGTAAAGACGTGATTGACCTTAGAATGACTAGTCATGATGCTGTTGCAAAAGCATCGCAACTTGCATTGAGTTGTATCATGAAATTGTCATTCTCAGACAGTTTCTGGTCAAGATTTACACTACTTGATCAGTATAGTAAACCCGTTGAGACCAGTACATGCCGTATACTGGAATATATGATTCCAATGGTTTCTCAATGAACCATGACTCTTGGAGACTCGTATAAACGTGTAAGTGTTTATAGCGGATAACTACTGAACGACTCACCAAGATTCTTAATGGATGGTACACCAACATCAATAAGAATCTTCTCGGGTTGAGCATCATTTGTGATTCTTCGACTTGAGATATCACTGTGGGTGCATGAGACATCTTCCACACTTAGATGGCAGTCTCGTCACCGATCTATTTAGATCAGACCTCTGCCTGTTCGTTGGGTGTGGATAGAACCTCAAAGTGTCATGTGTGTATCGAGATGGGATCCGTCAGTTCTGTGTACAGAGCATAGGTAGGCCATATATGATTAACAATCAGATAAAAACCATGGGCCCGTGGTACATTTTAGAAGTCAGTTTTAAATGCTCTTTTTGAGATTGCTAATAGAGACGTCGACGGGATTGTCCCTATAGAGATTTGACGATTGTATTTATATCTCTGGGATATATCCGGATACCTGTGACGGAGGAATTATACATTTGCCATGACCTAGACCTGTATAATTCAGCGAGTTTATCCGTGGTCGTCATAATTTACGGGTGGGTAAATTATGGACACAAAATTGGATTTCGTGATGGATATGCCTGAATCTAGAGTCTCATTAATGAAATATACTCGTAGAGCACTAGGGAAACATTTATAAATAATAATGATTATTTATAAAGTCGTTTAAAGGTTAAACGAAAAATACATGTGTAAGGACCTGATAGTCATCTTAATGTGTATATGATGCATATAAAATATTGGGTCAATTGGATTTCATCTTAATGTGTTTTGAACACAAAAAGAACAAAATGCACAATATGGCCATGTAGGGAGGTTCACGGCATTGGGCAAATTTTTGGGGTTTCTAAGTTGCAATTTGAAATTTGATAAGTATGGCATGTTAAAATCATCTTAGAAATGATTTAGAATCATCCAAAATTGTTTCAAACAATTTAGGACTAAAATGAACAAAATGCAAAGTTTTGGGGCAATTTGGTAATTACACAAAAATTTGATTTCTTGTGTAATATTTCATAATTTGATAATTGGGTAATTAAATAAATAAGTTTATTTAATTGATTCGAAAAAAAAAATTGAAATCGAAAAATTTTGATTTTTCACTGTTCCGCTGCGTTACCAGATTTCCGCCATAAAACCCCTTAATTTTCATTGTCCCGGGTCCGGACCCGAACCCGGGTAAATATACACGGGTCCGGATCCGGGTCTATCCGAGCCGGATCCGTGCGATCCCGAGTCGGGATTCGGATTCGCCCGGGTCTTAATTTATTAGACCCGGATCCAGATATTTTTAATCATGGACCCGGATCTACTCGGACCCGGGTCTTCCGGGTCCATGCGGATCCAGGTAAATTTGACACCCCTATTTATATATCTAGCTTTAATGTTATTGTTATATGTGAGCATCGGTTTCGGTTCTACCCGAAATCCCAAAAAACCTTATAGATTTTTCGATTTTAGAATCAAAACTGATTCCTTTAAGGTTAGTTCCAGTTCTAAAATGTTAAAAATCGATTTTTTTTATCCAGTTCTAATTCTAGTGTGGTGGAAACAGGAACCAGTTTCTAAATTATAAAATTAATTTTTTTTTGTTAAAAAATTGAAGGAAAATTCAAGTCTCTTACTTAAATAGTGTACATTCACCCCACCCAAATCTCAAATTAAATGTATATTGAACAAATTGAACAAAGTCAATTATCAACTATTCTATTTCTTAAATGAAATAAAAAAATATTGAAAAATGTAAAATATGGTAACCTGAAATCGGACCGCAACCGATTAGGAACCAATAAACATGACACTCTATTTAATAAGGTAGGTTCCCATTCTAAAATATTATAAACCAATTTTTTTCGAGTAGGTTCTGGTTCCACTAGAAATCGGAACCGAAACTGATTTTGGTCACCTCTAGTAATTGTTTGAATCTTCTATCTTTATAAACAGTGAACATTTTTCAAGACATATGTTAAACACTAATTTTTCACATCAACACACGTTAAAAATCACTAGTTTTTTTTAAAAGATTAAAGATTGATTTCATTACTTAAAAGAGGCGGAAATACACCTATATTTGAAAGAAAACTATCTTTCTAAACAACATGATTATCAACCCTACTTGCATATTTTGCGAGTGAGTAGACAATAAGATTACAAGATCTAGAGGCTAGCAAACAAAAAACTTATCTAGTCTTACTACCATGTCTTTAATATCTTCAATAATCCATATAATTTATGTCATTGTGTCCTTCCTGTTTGAGATCAAATCCACTACCTAAAAACAATTGGACACCACCATCACTTGAATCACTTTTGCTTCTTCTGCTACTTGGAGCCCAAATCTTATAGCTTCAACTTCAGCTACCTGCACATCCCATAGAAATGTATGTTTTTTATGCCTACACAGTACTTCATCGTTTGCATCTCTAAACACCACTCTAGCCCTGCTTTAGGCTTGTCTTTGTCCACAATAACATATGTGTTCATCTTAATCCACCCTCCAGAAGAGGGAGCCCACCTTATATTGTTTTAATCTGTGATAAGCATGTATTTACTTTACTGTCCAAAATAATATGCATTTTGTGTTCTACTTAATGTGTGATTTATGAACGATGTTCGACCAGACTTATTATATGTCCGGCCGGATATGTATGCTCCACGTACCACTGGGAAATAGCCATTTCGTTATAAATACATCCAAAATGCATGTTTATTATATCTATTATTGCGTATGAATGTTTCTGCGACACAGTACATCCAGCCAGACTTCCAATAAGTCGGGCCTAATATGAAGATTGAATGCTATGTCCGGCCAGGCCTTGGACAACTAATACGTACTTTAGCCTATTGTAATGTTTTATTTCCGCACATAAACATATTTATTTATTTACCGTTTTCATGTTTGCTTTTTGTATGTTATTTTAAATTGTTTTCGTGTGTGATATTGTATTATAAGATATGAAGATACATCTTTTGAGTGTAAATATTATACTGGCATCAGTAAAGGATCATTCCTGAACCCAAACGGGTTTAATGTCGGACCTTACGAGGGGTATAGTGCAACTTTAAATCGTTCTCGGTGTCTCATACCGAGTGGCGATTCCATTATTCTCTAGTTAGTCCCCCACGGGACTATCTGTATTCTTCACAGGCTACGAGCCTAACAATGTAGTGGTCGTCAACGTCATAGGCATAACGATAAACCCTACTTCACTCCTACAGATGGCGACTCCACTAGGGATAGAGAATCGGCCCCGAAAAAATATCTTGTAGTATTTATGGTAAGATTAAGGAGAACCAGCGTTACATATCGAGAAATCACTTTCACTCAAGGCGGTGGTTTGTGATGATAATCATCATTTATTGGCACGTATCAGTGAGCATGAAAGCGCGTCTATTTGGTCGATTGAACCCTGGAGACGTAGTTGTGGACAACCCTTCATGTTCTTGGGTATAAAAAAATGCGTTCACTTAGTCGATTGAACCCTTCATGTTATTAGGTATAAAAATGTCACTTTCTGATTGCTTGATAATGTGGAGAATAGAGGGAAATGTAATATTTCATAGCTTTGGAGTGAGCTAACCATGTTTCTCTTCTACATTGTCAACAATATATCCAGTTCCTTACAGCAAAATTGAGATATAAAATAGGACTTTCAATCACCATTCACATTTTGGTTATTCAAATTTATAGTTTTTCATGCCTTTGATTGTATGATATGCCTACTTTGCTTACAATAATTCCCAAGAACTTAAGGATTAGATGCAATGATTTACTCCACAAAATGTGGTTACTATAGTTGTTTCAAGGCACATTTGTTCTTTTTTGACATATATGGTTGGTTTAGAATTGTTAATCTATTATTTGTTCTATTTTTACTCAGTTTGTACCAGATAGATTTGAGTGACTATCAAAGTTTTTTACTTGGCTTTCAAATCTTATATCAAATTTTGTTTATGAAAACAACTTTTATTTTGAAGATATTTTACTTCAATGTTGGATTATTCTTAATGCTTATTTAAAGACTTTTGTGTTGTTTGTGTTTATGTAGTGAATTTAGATTGTTCAATGATGAATGTGTACATGTAGACACCTTTAGTTCATTGATATAAATATCGATGAATGATGAATTTGATTTACAATTTATATTTTAGGTAATTATAGAATTTTTTATAATTTTTTTATATATTTTTTAAGAATAATTTTTTTTGACAAATAATTATTTTCACATTTCGTGACATAATATAATATCACGTGACATAAATATATGGTTACATATTATGACAAAATTTTCTCGTCAATTTTTTGAAAAATGAATCAAATTTCCCGCCAAAAAAAATATAATCTTCCCGCCAAAATTTAAAAATAGCGCCAAAAACATATAGTAATAAACTATTCCCTCCAAAAATATTGTGACAGTGGTTCGGTGGATTTGGATCCGACCTACGTCCACGGACACAAACGGGATGATACTTTTATTGCTCAAAGGTTCTTTTCAGGTCTCTCTTTTGTTTTCTACAAGTCAGAACTTGAAGATTCAGATCCTATTACACATATTCTACCCTTCTATTTATAATAGTACAGAAATCAGATTCCTATTCGTATAAGAATTCCTGGTCGAATCAGTGTTATCCTATAAGGATTCCTAGTCTAATACTGCTTTCACTTCTCTTATTCCTTTTTGGATTCTGACTCATTACTTTTCCTTGTGAAAGTAGGATAACTTGTTTATCTTATCCGCAAGAATAGGGCGTCATCTTCTTGAACACGTCTTGCCATATGGTCGATCTTCATGAGGTCGGTCATGATAGTTCTTTGTACTGAGGATGCTGCTGTCGACCTGATAGTGCCCGATTTATCTGGAAAAGTGGTCGGTCACCTATCATCAAGTGCTCGGTCTCTCACTGTTTGGCTCTTAGTAGTCGGGTCGGCATTAATGATGTTGACTGAGAAGTGAATTACCTTTCTTACCCCTGTCGTGCTGCTTGAATAACGTAGTGCCTAAAAACACCATCAACAGATGATAATTTTATTCAGTTTTGGGAAATTATCATTAGTCCATCCAAAAACTATATAGTATTTGGAAAAAAAAATTCAATTTTAAGTTTTATCATCTATCAACCTGAAATTTAACGGATGTTCGAAAAAATACACAATTTTTGTGTGGTAAATGTTTCTTTCTTTTTTTTTTTGTTTGAAAACTTTAGATATATAAATATCATTTTCTTAAATTTGATATTTTTTCGAATATTAGACAATTTTTGAGTGCATAGATGATAATTTCCCTTTAGTTTTCTTCTCATTTTTTTTCAATGTTTACTTGCCCTTCATTTAAATTTTTATTTTACCACTAGTGATTTCATAACCTAACACTTATTGGTTAAATTATATTATAATAATATGAATTCAAATCTTAAAAACAATCTTTTTGTATAAAACAGGTAAGGTTGCGTATATGATGATCTTTTATATACCATTTTTCAGTGTTTTCAAAATTAGATCGGTGATCGAATCGATAATGTAAAAAGTTCAATAGGTCATTGGTTCAACTGGTCAAACAGTGCCCAGAAAAGCGGCAAAACCGGCTTATATAATAATTAATTTTATTTATTTAGAAATTACAAAAAGAATTGAACTGGTCCAATTCGATTCACCAATTTTGATCGGTTTTTATCAGTTTTTTCCAGATCGATTTTTTGGTTTGATCGGACCGGACTCGAGGTCGATTCCTGATTCGACCGGTTGAACCGATCGATCCGATTTGATTTTAATGACACTGCCTTCTTTATAAGAGGAATCTTATGCATTTTGTATACTTTTTTAATCTACTACGTCAAGAGCTAAATTCATAAAGTTAATATAACTTAGAAATTTGTGGTAATAAAATGTGATTTGCATCCATTTATTAAAGAAAAACGGTTAGATTTGTTTGTTTGTCTTTTTTTAATATGCTATAATTATAATCCACGTTAAATAAAAATATAAAAAGATAATTGAGCCCTGAGTCCCGAAGTCATCCTCTAACATCTAAAAGGGTATGATTAAGAGTGACTTCTGGGATAATCGGCATAACGACCTAAAATCATATCAAAATTAAAATCTTCAAATTTTTTTAAAAATAAAAAAATAAATAATTATTATAATAAAAAATCAAAAAAATTGATCTTTTAATGATTGAGAGGGCACCTACTTTATAATTCAAGCCAGCCCAAGGAAATGATTGGCGTTCATATTGCGTTTTTGAACCAATAATTTTGTCGGTGAAAGGAAATAGTTCGTTTTATCAGTTTTATTAATTAGCGAAAATTGAGGACGATTAGATGGAAAGTAACATGCAATATTTATTTTTTAAATAAAAAAATATTTATATATATTTATTAATCTCTCTAAAATTTGAATAGAAATAGAAATAGAAATAGTGAGAATTAATAGGAGATTTAAAAAGAAACAAGACTACACTTGTAAATGTGGAATCAATCATTTAGGCATAAATAAATATATAGATAAATCAATTTGCAATCCTCACCATACAAAGTCTTTAGTAGTGGGATAAACAATCTATTTATTTATTGACCCTGTTGTTGAGTGTTGAGGTCAGGTCACCACACAGGAAGGAAAAAAAAGAAGAAAAGAATGGGAAATAATGTGAGGGGAGGTGTCTTAGCTGCAGCGATCATAGTCATGGCGGCTGCTGCTGCTGCTGATGATGCCGGAGGCAACAGTAACAGTAACAGCAGCACCAGTATTTGGATGCTGTGCAAAAATGGTGAACGTTGCCTGTTTGAGGAGAATCTTGAGTTGGAGTTGGGTGTTTTGGCTGCGATGATGCCGACAGCGAATAAAGCTAATCGGATTTCCTTTAAACCAGCAATCAAATGTGGAAGAGGTAATAATTATAAGGGGTGTACTCCAGATCCAAATAATTCCAAAATTGGTGAACATTGCGGCACTGCCCCCTATAATCGCGGTTGCTGATGCGAAATCATACATCCATCTCATCTCTGTCTCTGTCAGATGTTTCAAACTCTAAACAAGCGGATAATAAATTTAATATTTATGCTAATCATCTTTTATTTTGTTAAATTAGTATTATTATTATAATAAAAATTAATTAACTCTCCATTCTCTCTTCATCTAGTAGTTTATTATATTATGTCAGTATGAGATGATCAAGCTTCGGCTGGATTGATTATTTCCTAGTTTATAATGTTTTACTCAATTTCCTTGAGTAAAACATGTAGGGCATTTCAATCCAGGACCTAACTCTTTCCTTCTACTACTTCAATTGAGCAGCAGGTGGAGTTTAGTACCATAGTATACCAGTAGCGAAACCATAATTTTAATGGGGTAAAATTTGTTTTTCATAAAATGATGGATAATCTTAATTTTCTTGGAGGTAAATAAAAATTATTTCATTAAAAAATCAGATATTTTTCTTTATTAATTTATAGAAAATATTAATAAAATTTGATTATCTCCACTCGCACATATATAATTATGCCGTTATCAATATTAAACTTAGATATGGACAACTCACTCCCGATGCATCCCGGACAACACTATCAGAATGCTGTAATCATCTTTGCAGTGGATCGACGGCACGCACCATCATTGATCATCCCTTCTACTGTTTGAGGGGACATTCATACATTTTTAAAATATAAATAAATTTTAATTCTAATTAATATACAGATTTACTCTTTAACTTCTCGGGAAATATTGTCGGTATATCCATATTTTTTAAAAAAACAATCAGATTTGGAGTCTATAGAGATTCCATGTCGATGATATGAATACCACTAAGCTACCCACCTAAGTGGCTTATTTCAAAACATGTTTTTATTTAATATATTGTAATTCTACGGATATATAATCTGAAATCTATTGAAACATTAAATATATATAATTATAATACATTCAGAAATCTACATCTATAAAAAGATGAATTAAATTTTCATACCGGAAATATCTATTCCACTCAAATAATCGAGGTTAAATCTACTCTCAATTTAGGAGATAATGATTGCTGCCAGAACATGAACATGTTCTTCCCCATGGTGGTAAAACATGTTTAATATTCATAATATCTCATCTGTCATTTTATCGAATCTAGATATATTTCACCAAATCCAAATAGATATATAAATATGGTTTCGATGATCAAGTTGCATTTGATATTAAACAATATTTATTTAATTATTAATTATTATTTTTTATATATATATATATATATATATATATATAATAAAATATTATCAAATTTTTATACCTATCACGTGATACTATTATTATATAATAAATTTTTAAGAAATATATACCGTATTAAACAGTTAATTAATTAAGTATATTAATTAATCATCAATTATTGTACTATGTGAAAGAGACAATCCTTGACAGTTGTCACCTTTTTTATTCCATGGCATTCTCATGCGATTGTGGGGTATGTTTTCTTTTTGGTTTGATTCCTTGGACAAACCACTAGTTTCCACATCTAAAATTTATATAAGATAACTTTCAATTGCATCCGTAGCTTTTAAAATTAGATGGTTGGACGATCAAATCGAGAATCGTGTTGTTTATTTCATTTTTTTGGAAACAAGACCGAAAGGAAAGGAAAGATTGATGTGAAGAGTGAAATGTTCTCTTATTCAATTCATATATATTTTTACTTAAAGTTTTATAAACTCTCTTACTGTAACTATAGTGATCTACAATAAATTACTGTAACTACAGTGAGAGAGTTTGTAAAACTTTAAATAAAAGTGTTTGTGACTGTATCATTACTCTTCTCATAATATCATTAAACTGTATGCAGTGTCCCATTTGCCAATGACAATATTAATTAGATTAACCACTGAAATATTGTATCTGGATTCATTTCCTTTTGTCCAATTTGACAGGGTTGTCTTCTCCACTTTGATGGAAAATCCATTATCATAGTTGTATAAGTTCGGGTTGTGAATATAATTTATTTATAAAAAAATTAAAATATAATTTTTGATTTTCATGCAGACATATTAAAATTATCTCATGCAAGATCGGCCATCAATCGAGTATATATTTGATTCATAAGTGTAGACATTGGATTTCGCTTTCGAAACAAAGGTAGAGTGAGCGGAGAGTTTCTACCCACCGGTGTGGTAGGTGTCGTAGGCATTCCGATGCTCAAGTCAGTAGTGAAGACAAACGGTAAATAAGGAGAGAGTAAGGTCTAAATTTACCTTGATCTCCAATGACTGCGTGAGGGCGGTGGGCCGATGCTTAGAGGGTGGTATACTTCGAGAACTCAAGTAAGAATACTTCAGCTTGAATGAGTCGTGACTATGAGTTCTATCTTTTTTATAGGCTATTATGATGTGGGTCTCATTAATATGTTAAACACTTAACTTTTCGTTACTTAAAAGGCTAATCACGTGGGGGTAATTAATTAAGGAAAAGAAGTTTTTTGGTTTGGCTGTTGGAAGGTCAATAGGTTGTCTTGTAGGATTCTCCTAGTATATAGGCCTGAGAAATGTTCAGTTCATTGATCCCACCTTGGCCCATGAATTGATTGTTTGAAGGAATTGAGCTTTAGATGAGAATAGTTTAAGTCTTGTGGGCTGGATATTGTTAGGTATTTGAGTTTAATTGATATTGGGCCCGATGTGAAAAGATGATTTTGCCCTTGGTCCAAATTTGGCCCCTACAGTTTGTCATCTACTCTCTAAGTCAATAAGTCTTTGACTTGGAGAGTACTTGACGAGTATGTCGTATGAGACTAGATTAAATCATGTAAGCGTACATGAATGTTGATGTCCAAGCGTACCTGGATGTTGATGTCGTTTGGACCTATCAAAGGTCATATCATGTTTGAAGGAGCTAAATAAATATCCGGGATGATCCTCGGACGACCAGACACGACGATGATCTGAGAGACAGTCATGAGCTATGAGGACTGACATTGTCGACTGGACCAGTTGAAGGACCAAGGTCTTCTCCAGTCGCCCAGACCTGCTGAGGGTTTGGGGGAGTCTTCTATGTCGTCTGGACCATATGAAGTCCAAGTCTCGATCTTGACTCAATATGAGCCATGAAGAATATTCCCGTCGACTGGACTAGATGAATGACCATGATCATCTCCAGTCGACCAGACATGCTGAGGGTCTGAGGGAGTCTTCTATGTCGTCTGGACCAGATGAAAGTATAAGTCTTGATCTTGACTCGACATGAGCCATTGGGAATATTCTCGTTGACTGGACTGAATGAATGACCAGGATCATCTCCAGTCGACCAGACCTCCGGAGGAGTCTTCTATATCGTTTGGACCATATGAAGATCCAGGTCTTGATCTTGCCTCGACATAAGCGATGGGGGAATGTTCCCGTCTACTAGACCAGATAAAGAACCATGATCATCTCCAATCGATGAGACATGCTACGGGTTCAGAGGATTCTTCTATGTCGTCTGGACCAAATGAAGGTCCAGATCTTGATCTTGACCCAACATGAGTCATCGGGGAATGTTCTTGTCAACTAGACCAGATAAAGAACCAATATCATCTCTAGTCGACCAGACTTCTTGAGGGTCCGGAGGATTCTTCAATGTCGTCTGGATCATATGAAGGTCCAGGTCTTTATATTGTCTCGGCGTGAGTCATGTGGAATATTCTCGTCGACTGGACCAGATAAAGATCTAAGATCATCTCCAGTCGACCAGACCTGTTGTGGGTCCGGATGAGTCTTCTATGTTGTCTGAACCAGATGAAGGTCCAGGTCTTGCCTCGACATAAGCCATGAGGGAATGTTCTCATCGACTAGACCAGATGAAGGACCATGATCATCTCCAGTCGACCAGACCTGCTGAGGGTCCATAAGATTATTCTATGTCGTCTGGATCAGATGAAAGTCCAAGTCTTAATCTTAACTCGAAGTGAGCCATGAGGAATATTCCCGTCTACTGGACCAGATGAATGACCATGATCATCTCCAGTCGACCAGATATATTGAGGGTCCGGAGGAGTCTTCTATGCCATCTGGACCAGATGAAGGATCGGGTTTTGATCTTGACACAACGTGAGCCATGGGGAATATTTCCGTCGACTGAACCAGATGAATGAACATGATCATCTCCAGTCGACCAGACCTACAGAGGGTCCGAGGGAGTCTTCTATGTCGTCTGGATCAGATGAAGGTCCAACTCTTGATATTGACTCGACGTGAGCCATGAGGAATGTTCTCGTCGACTGGACCAGATGAAGGACATGATCATCTCCAGTCGACCAGACCTGTTGAGGGTCCGGGGGAGTCTTCTATGTCGTCTGTACCAGATGAAGGTCCAGGTTTTGATCTTGACTCGACATGAGCTATGAGGAATGTTCCCATCGACTGGACCCGATAAAGGACTAGGATCATCTCTAGTCGACTAATGTGAGTCTTCTATATTATCTAGACCAGACGAAGTCCATGTCTTGAACTTGACTCGATGTGAGCCATGAGAAATGTTTTTGTCGACTGAACCAGATGAATGATCAGGATCATCTCCAGTCGTCCAGACCTGCTGAGGGTCCGAATGAGTCTTCTATGTTGTCTGGACCAGATGAAGGTCCAAGTCTTGATCTTGACTCGGCGTGAGCTATTGGGAATGTTCTTGTCAACTAGACCAGATAAAGGACCAAGATCATCTCCAGTCGACCAGACATGCTGAGGGTCTGAGGGAGTCTTCTATGTCGTCTGGACCACATGAAGGTTCAGGTCTTGGTCTTGACTCGACGTGAGCCATGAGGAATATTTCCGTTGACGGGACCAGATGAAAGACTAGAATCATCCCCAGTCGACCAGACCTGCTGAGGGTTAGAGGGAGTCTTCTATGTCATTTGGACCAGATGAAGGTCCATATCTTGATATTGACTCGACATGACCCATGAGGAATATTCTCGTCGACTGACCCAGATGAAGGTTCAGGATGAGCTCCAGTCGACTGGCTAAAAGGCTAATGTCGACTGGACTTGAAGTGCCAAAAAGATAGATATTAGTTAGTTCCACTGTCTTGATTTACTTTTGTCGTGTCGAATGAAATTCTATTATCGCATGTTATTGTTTGTATGTCTGAAATCATAAACATGGTTAGTAGCAAGTAAATAAGAATATTTATATATGTTGTCTGGAGACTACGTCGGTTGGAGAAATTGATGATCTTGCTTGGTGAGAAGTATGCTATGTGGATTGGATTAAAGGGAGATCGAAATCACTTTTACTATATCGATTGGAAAATATGGAGATGAAGTCACAAGTGGTTAATGTCTTACTCTTGTCTGGGATATTGGGAAGACGATGGACGAGGTTCCTTTTAGTCAAAGAAGAGCAAGTGTCTTCATTAGTTGTATGCTGGATATAGAGGTTACTGATCTTCGTGGTAGGCTATTCTATTCCTTTCAGAATGTCCCCGATCGACCTCAAAGTTTTCTCCTTTCAAAATATCCCCAATCGACCATAATATTTTCATGTTCTTACTAGTTGGGCCCTCATTGGGTTCCGTGAAATGGGCTTTGTAGGTTTTGGCCTATTGCTCAGTTTCCACTGTAGCCCTAGTGAATGTTTCGAGGCGTCATTTGGCGGGAAAATGAAGCGCCAAAAGGAAAGGTGAATATAAGAGGTTTCAGAGGCTCACTTTCCTTTATTCATGAAAAACTCTCTCGTCTTGCAAGTTGGAAGAGCTCTCGTCATCTTTAAGGTATTTTTCACAACTTCCTCATGCTCTTTAGTTTCTTCAAGTGTTCATAGAGTAGTTTCAACCTTGACGGAGGCAAAATCTACTGAAATGGAGATTGAACTTGTTGGAGAAGAATCACATGTTGCTGTCGACGCTTCTACTGAAGCACTATCTGAAGGTCGTAAAGACTGATTCTCTCTTGTTTGTAATCAACCTTTTTTTGTATTGTAAACAATATGAATGAAGATGTTTGTTGATTCCATATCTCGTTTTTCCAAATTTCAATTATCACAATGTCATGTCGTCTTTTGAAAAATAAATATTAGGAGAATTGTCCACGAGTATATTGTACATATGTCATACATGATATAGATAGCACGGTTTTTGTCCCCCAGTCAAAATATAGTTACTTCTCGAATGGCTATTTTATTACTAAGGGTATTGATATCATCTATAGAATATCTTTGTGTAGATTGGATGAACCTTCTCCCTTCTTTTCCTCTTATATTCTTCCCATCTGATCTCAATTTGGGCTCGGGCCATGACATGATCTATAGTGTAGCATCAGAACTTTGACAACTTCTTATAAAGCCCATTGTCCGCTAGCGGTCCATTCTTGAAGGCTTCTACAACAGTCGGTCGGTGGAGATCCGGAATGAAAATTCTCTCCTTGTTGAAATGCGCTAAGTAGCCTCGCAGATGTTCTTATTTATTCTGTTGAATTGCATTGATGTCTTCTGCGGTTTCTCGAGCCCACAAGAGCTGGTAAAGTACTCCACAAACTTTTATGCTAGTTCTTAATACAACCCAATGGTCCGATAAAGAAGATTAATGAACCAAGTTAGGGCGGGGCCTGCCGATGTCTCTCCAAATTCTCTGTACACCACAGTTTGCCATTGATGTTAAGTCAAACCTGTAGACATCATCTTGTATTTTTAGTGAATCACATGGTCGTCTGGGTCCGTGGATCCATCATATAACTTCATATCTGGTGGGCTGAATTTCCGTGGGAGTTCGATCTGAAATAGTGACGGCTCAGATTTTTCAACTGGTAGCCTGATATCTGATAGGCTAGACAAAATTACTTATTTGAATTCTTTCATTTCCTTCCACATTGATGAGGTGACTTATTGTGCTCCGTCGGCTGGAGAGATATGGTGACTCTCTGGTGACTTTATGGATGGTTGTCTGATGGAGGATTGTCACTCACTGTATTGTTGAATGCTCCCAAGAGATTGGTCTAAATATTAGGGTTGCTGGGATGATCGGGAGTTTCTCTTTGCTATGATGTTGATGAAATTTTTTCCAATTGCTTCTGGAGATTTGTATTGGAACTTCGCATGATAATATTTTCTTCTTCCAACACTCTTAAACGTTCTTGTAGAGCGGCTAATTATGCGATCATACTGATGTTTGCTCACTGCCAGAAGCCGTGAGTGGTTGTGTTGAAAGGGTCGTAGACTGAGAGATATTCGCTTGTTATAAATCGTTAAGGCCCCATGATGGGTGTCAAATTATAGACACTGGATTTTATCTTTGGTCCACAATCAAGAATTTGTATGATAGGGCATTAGCGATCTTACAAAACAAAGGTAGAGTGAGCTGGAAATTTTTATCCACTGGTGTGGTGGGTGCCGTAGGCACTCTGACGCTCAAGTCAGTAGTGAAGACGATCAATAAATAAGGAGAGAGCAAGGTTTGAGGTTACCTTGATCTCCGATGACTGCTGTGAGGGCGGTGGGTCGATGCTTAGAGGGTGATATACTTCGAGAGCTCAAGTAAGAATTCTTCAGCTTGAATGAGTCGTGACTTTGAGTTCTGCCTCTTTTTATAGGCTATTATGATGTGAGTCTCATTAATACGTTAAACACTTAACTTTTCGGTGCTAAAACGGCTAATCACGTGGGGGTAATTAATTAAGGAAAATATGTTTTTTGGTTTGGTTGTTGGAAGGTCAATATGTTGTTTTGTAGGATTCTCCTAGTATATGGGCCTCATAAGTGTTTAGTTCTTTGGTCCCACATTGGCCAATGAATTGGTTATTTGAAGGAATTGAGATTTATATGAGAATAGTTTAAGTCATGTGTGCTAGATACTGTTAGGTATTTAAGTTTTAATTGATATTGGGCCCGAAGTGAAAAGACGGTTTTGCCCTTTATCCAAATTTGGCCCCTACAATAAGAAATATTAGAATGTTCATACTTTAATATTTTGGTAGACCTAAGTTGATATTTGCAGAAATCATAAGAATATATTTAAATCTTACCGAATTTAATGAAATAATGATTTCAGATAAAGTATAATAACCTTAAAAAAAATCCATGTAGTTGACCTTATTTCATGGGAAAAAACTTTATTTAGTGTCTGTTTGGTATGACTTCTAGTAAATATAAAATAAATTTTTTAATCTCAAAAGCTCTTTTCAAAATTTTTATTAGTGTTTTGTTACATTTTTTAAGTAGAAATGTTTGGGATTAAAAATGTTATCTTACCTCTATTAGAAAAAACTCAAAATTTGGACTTTTTGGAGTAAAGTTTGAAAAGTTTTTTTAAGAATTAAATTGTTTATATTACCCTAATTTAATTTAACAATATTATTTCATTTCTTTAATAATACAACTTTAAAAACTTGTGTAATAATTTTTTTATAATTTTTAATAAAAATTCTCACTCATAACTGTCATACTCATAACTGACATACTCACAAAATGGTTCTTTACTCCCAAGTACAAGAGTGTCGAAGTAATAAAATAAACTGGTAAGTCCGGGATCGATCCACATGGAATGAATTTAGTAAAATAAAATAACAATTCGAGTAAAAATAAAAAGGCTTGATTTATTTGAAGTGATTGGAAATTTTAAATTAGATTGTAATAATTAAATAAAGTATTACGGTTAGGGGATCCACTTTTAATATTTCAAATTTAGAAATCTTACTTTTTATAATATGTAAACTGTCATTATTAGTTATTACCCAGTTAATTTATTTCAGGAATTAATTATGTCAAAACAAATAAAACTAATCATAAATACGGTGATAAAATTTGTCTATAACAAGTCTAGGTCGGTACTCAATTATGCCAAATAAATAAAATCAGCCATATAGAGGGTAGTAAATTTTGTCAATAATATAAATAATATAAATAATATAAATAATATTAATCTATATTTTTATATTAAAAGCTTCACTATTTACCCCAGCAAAATGAAATTAGCTACTCATGATTTGAATAAAAACACTCATAATTTTATTAGTGAAAGAAAAAAATTACAAGAAAACATTTCAAAAAAAAACACACTAAAGCTGGATCTTTTCATAAAAAACTTCAGAGAAAGAAGCGTGAAGGAAGCTAAGGATTGACGTGCCGAGCACTTCAATCCTTAGAGGTGTCTGACACCTCTCTCACATCATTTTATTATTTTATTACTATTATTAAATTTTTTTAAGTCACATAACTTTCCAAAAGTTGTATGACACTGTAAAATACAAATGGAAAATGATACCCACCTTTTGGTGGGTTGTCTTTTTCCAATATTTATTTATTTTATTTATTTAATTTTTTTTGAATATTGACAATAATTTTTACATGCAGTATATGTTGGATTCTTTATCAATTTCAGCATTGAAAACTTCAGAACTAGAAAATATTGTAAACATTAAAGTTGTAGATATTTGAGTCTTCTTTCATCTGGAACTGAAATCACCATAATCTGATTACGGAGTAAAAGGTTATGGCCAAAATATGAAAATTATACAAGGTTGGTATTTCCGAAGTTGTACACTGTTAGAACGCCCTTTTAAGTTTATGGCCTCCAAAATCCAAATGTCAAGTCCAATTATCTAGTTATGCATCCAAAGTATTATTTTACCTATATAAAAAATAAAAATAAAAATAAAAATATATAAAACATAGATTTAATTATTATTTCACAAGTGTGCTAAATTAAGAGGATTAATGAAAATATAAGTGTAAAATGATTAGTTTCTTTTTTATTAAATGTACATTTTTTATTGTTCATCACACCCCCAACCAGCATATTACTAGTCCCTAGTAATTTAAGCGAAAACTTATAAAAAAATCTTATCCAAGTTAATAATTGTTTCATTTCTTTCTAAATTAACAAATAAATAAATTATCTTGTATTTTTTACCGTTCTATTATACACCCATAAGAAAAGTATCAATCAATTCATTGTGCCCACAATATTCATAGTTCTTGTTGAAAAGAGAGTAATATTTTTGTCCTAAAGTTATATCAAAATTCACACATTTTGACAATGATAATTTATTTATATACAATATATATATATTTTAAAATAATAATACATATTCAATCCTTATAACGAGCTTTGGGCCAGTGACTCCCAAACCAGTTGGCTTTAGGGAAATATGTGTTAAGACACCCCTACGAACTTAATTACTTGGATCTCAGATGTTAAAAAGAAGAAGTGTCTGATTTCCTTAAGCTTTCTCTTTAACTCATGTAACGAGCTTTGCGCCAGTGACTCTCAGACTAATTGGCCTTATGACACTAAGTGTTAAAAAACACCCCTACAGACTTAATTGCTCGAGTTAGAGAGGCTACAAAATCAAACTTATTCAAACATATTTTTTTACAAACTCAAACTCTATAGTTTTACGCAAACAATCATTGTTTACTAAGGCAAGATGTTTGGTTACTAAGTAAACAGTGAGGTCAACCAAAGGACAGCAACCTGACCGGTGCGTAATCACACGCGTATAACGCAAGCGCACGTATCGTTCAAGTAGTATAAAAAGTATCGATCCCACGAGGACTTAATACCTAATCTATTAATTTTATGAGGTCAAATAATTACTAGTATCTAACAAGTTGATTGATTGATTTGAAATGGTGATGATTCTAAATTTCAAAAACAAGTAAATAAAATTGCATGAAAGTATGTTTAAGAAAATTCAATATTATGAAACTATCTAGGGTTGTGAATCTTTCTAATATCTTTTAAAAGATGAAGTGGTTATTTCATGTTTGTGCAATACATTGGTTTACTAACCTGGAACACTAAATTATGCGAAAGCGTCTGTCGATGGTCAGACGCAAATACCCAGTATAACCCAATTGAACCATATGTCTATGTCAACCAAATTACCGGGATTCATTAAGTTTAAGTTCCAATTATGGCTACCCCGCCCGACAGGTATATGTCTATCCTGTAAGGAAATCTATTAAAGGGTTATCTATGCTCAAGGAAGATCGTATGCTATTAAGTCTAAGGCTGAAACCTAAAATTCATTTGTCAAGTTTATTTTAGATTTACCAGATCAATCTTATTAGTGGCCAATTAATAAGACGCATTAAGCTTAAGACTTAATAAGTAAACCTTTAAATTACCCAAACTATAAAATAACCCCTTATAAACCGGTGATATTAAAATTCATCACAACCCCAGATAACTAACTTAGTTACGACACATAACTAGGGCTAGTAAAAACTTAAAAGTAAAAGACATAAAGTAAAAATGCTGAAAAGTAATTGCGGTAAAGTAAAAGCTGAAAAGTAAATTACAATAAAATAAAATGCTAAGGTAAAAGGATCAACTTTTACTATTTACTATTTAGATATCTCCATTAATATAATATATTAACTTGTGATTATTTTACCAACCAGCCATATAGACGGTAACCTGATTAAGTCAAATTAAGTCCGACCAGCCATATAGGCGGTATCAAAATTTATCCATAAACCTGCCATATAGGCGGTAAGAAAGTTTAATTACCAACCGACCAATCTGGCGGTATCCTTGCTTAGTCAGATTAAAACCAGTTTATAAATGATTACCAACCGACCAATATAGCGGTATCTTTTTTAAGTCAAATTTTAAATGTGAATATATTATAATTAAGGGAGATTAATCTAAATAACAATAGTAAAAGGATTACCTTTCACCCTAGCAGGGGGAAGTTACCTCTTCATGGTTGAATAGTAAAAATTGTAAGAGTAAAGAAAGTATATTAATATTACTATTACAGTACGTAATTAAAATTTAATTACAAAACTGAAATTAAAAGAAACTAGATAGAAAACTCCATATTTACATCAGAGAATTCAGAGAGGAATGTACATCTAAAACTGAAACCTCGAGCTGAATTTATAGGCCTCAGTAGGCTTCGGGCGTCACGACATGCAAGGCTTTACGCGTCGCGACGCGACACGTGTCAGCTTCTGGTTGGTCCGCCGAGATTCTTATCCAATAACGTGGTGATGTGGATGATTAACTCAATAATTGAGCTGACGTGGCAGTGACGTGGCGATGATGTGGCGACAGTGATTGTCGGCACCATAGGATTGTGACATGTGGCACGTTGTGATGGGCTGATAATGACATGGCGGTGACGTGGCACGTTGACTCGGTCAACTGGTGATGTGGACGATGACATGGCTGACACGTGAAGTGACATATGGCGACACGTGGCGATGGCGATTGTCGGCACCGTAGAATGATGACACGTGGCACGTCGCACGTTAGCAGATCGGTTGTGATGATGACATGTGGCACGATGCACGTTAGCAAAGTCAAACTTCTCAGATTCTGACATGTGGACCCGGCGCACGTTAGCATGGATCGGTGCACGTTAGGCGTTGCGACGCGTAAAATAATGAAAATGCTCTTTTGTCCGTTTTTCACTATTTTGGCCCCAAATCACCTCCAGAGAGTCCTGAAACTTTATTTATCTACAAAATAACACAAAACATATCAAAATATTCACAAAACTCAAGAAACTATACAAAATATTAGGTCAAATGAGTGGGAAATAGTGATACATTTACCACTCATCACAACCTCATTTGATAAGTTTTGAAGAGAATCCATTATTCCATGGTTAGCCATTCACGGCCTCACCACCAATGTGCCTAAAGACAATATTAATTTTTAGGGTAAAATATTCATCTATTTTATTAATGAAAAGCTTGTTTAAATAGTACAATTGAAACCCTAATTGTAATATGTTCAAAAAACCAGAAATAACCCTGGGTAATAATCCTTATTACAAATAAAATCATGGGCCCCTAACATTTGGCACACTCTAGAATAAACACCAATATTAAAACCTAGGGCCCCTAACAGTTGGCCCACTCTAAAATAAACACTATCATTAACCCCCTCTAGGAGGAATTCACTTGTATATTTTCGACCCCTTCATTGCCAAATAACTTGAATGGATTATTAGGCTTCATCCTTGGATGCTTGGATCCATACTTCGAGGCTTGTTTTCTTGATGCTCCTTGTATCATATCATTCTCCCATTCTTTAAGAAGATTCATCCTCGAATCTTTAAGGTCAATCTGTAATGTCCGAACATTTTATCTCTAACCAAATCTGATTTGCCTTTCTGATTTTTTTTTGTGCGTGATTTGTGTTTTTTTTCCACAGCCCACTTTTTTCTGCTTTTGTTTTTTGAAATTTTTGAATTCAGCACAGGCAGGATGACAAAAGAAAAGGAAAGAAAGAAAGGAAAAAAAATTGACAGAAACATGATCAAGGAAAAGAAAAAAATTTAACACAAACATGACTCAAAGAAAAGAAAAGAAAATTAACAGAAACAGAACTCAAGAAAAGAAAAAAAATTAACAGAAACAGGACTTAAAGAAAAGAAAAAAATTACCAGAAACATGACTCAAAGAAAAGAAAAAAAATCATAAAAAGAGAAAGAAAAAAAATTAAAAAGACACAAACGATAAAATATAACCTGCTCTGCAACCAAAGCTCTGAATACCAACTGATGAAAACCTGCATGGAACAAAGCCAGACAAACCCACAAGAGATTGTTATCCACGCAACTCCTGTGAACTATGCGGGAACAAAGCCCGTGAAACCCACAAAAGATTGTTATGAGCGCCCATGAAAGCATAACTAGGTTTGAAGATTAGAAACACGTGAAGAACAAAGCCTCATGAACCCCTAATTGCTTGAAATGCCACAAAGGACAACAACCTCATTTGATAAGTTTTGAAGAGAATCCACTCTTCCATAGTTAGCCATTCACGGCCTCACCACCAATGTGCCTAAAGGCAATGTTAATTTTTAGGGTAAAATATTCATCCATTTTATTAATGAAAAGCTTGTTTAAATAATACAATGGAAACCCTAATTGTAATATGTTAAAAGGCCAAAAATAACCCCAGGTAATAATCCTTATTACAAATAAAATCCTAGGCCTCTAATATTTGGCCCACTTTAGAATAAATACCAATATTAAAACCTAGGGCCCCTAACAGTTGGCCCACTCTAAAATAAACATTATCATTAACCCCATCTAGGAGGCCTTCGCTTGTATATTTTCGACCCATTCATTGCCAAATAACTTGAATGGATTATTAGGCTTCATCCTTGGATGCTTGGATCCATACTTCGAGGCTTGTTTTCTTGATGCTCCTTGTATCATGTCATTCTCCCCTTCTTTAAGAAGATTCATCCTCGAATCTTTAAGGTCAATCTGTAATGTTCGAACATTTTATCTCTAACCAAATCTGATTTGCCTTTCTGATTTTTTTTTTGTGCATGATTTGTGTTTTTTTTCCACAACCCACTTTTTTCTGCTTTTTTTTTTTGAAATTTTTGAATCCAGCACAGGCAGGATGACAAAAGAAAAAGTAAGAAAGAAAGGAAAAAAAATTGACAGAAACAAGATCAAGGAAAATAAAAAAATTTAACACAAACATGACTCAAAGAAAAGAAAAAAAATTAACAGAAACAGAACTCAAAGAAAAGAAAAAAATTAACAGAAACATGACTTAAAGAAAAGAAAAAATTACCAGAAATATGACTCAAAGAAAAGAAAAAAAATCATAAAAAGAGAAAGAAAAAAAAAATTAAAAAGAAACAAACGATAAGATATAACTCTGCAACCAAAGCTCTGAATACCAACTGATGAAAACCTGCCTGGAGCAAAGCCAGACAAACCCACAAGAGATTGTTATCCACGCAACTCCTGTGAACTATGCGGGAACAAAGCCCGTGAAACCCACCAAAGATTGTTATAAGCGCCCATGAAAGCATAACTAGGTTTGAAGATTAGAAACCCATGAAGAACAAAGCCTCATGAACCCCTAATTGCTTGAAACGCCACAAAGGACAACAACCTCATTTGATAAGTTTTGAAGAGAATCCACTCTTCCATGGTTAGCCATTCACGGCCTCACCACCAATGTGCCTAAAGGCAATATTAATTTTTAGGGTAAGATATTCATCCATTTTATTAATGAAAAGCTTGTTTAAATAATACAATGGAAACCCTAATTGTAATATGTTAAAAGGCCAAAAATAACCCCAGGTAATAATCCTTATTACAAATAAAATCCTAGGCCCCTAATATTTGGCCCACTTTAGAATAAATACCAATATTAAAACCTAGGGCCCCTAACAGTTGGCCCACTCTAAAATAAACACTATCATTAACCCCATCTAGGAGGCCTTCGCTTGTATATTTTCGACCCCTTCATTGCCAAATAACTTGAATGGATTATTAGGCTTCATCCTTGGATGCTTGGATCCATACTTCGAGGCTTGTTTTCTTGATGCTCCTTGTATCATATCACTTCTTGCTATGATCGTTATCAGATCAGTTCAACTTGGAAAGAATGAGACCGATTTTTAGTTCATAAGCTAAGAGTTGGAGAATTAATTCATCAGTTTTTCTTGCAGTTTGGACAATATCTTTTACCGATTTCGAAATGAACCCATGTCTTTTGGCATCCTCAAGAAATATTAAAAAAAAAATCGAAAAAGTGATCAACATTAAGTAGTCCAATGTGTTTTCGGTAAATGTTCAAGTTCACCCATGACGCAACTGTGAATATTTCTTCTAACGTGCCTAGCCCACCTGGTAAAGCAATAAAAACGTTATCATGATTAATCATTTCAGTAAGTCTTTTAGACATACCTAAGATAATGTATTCTTCTCCATTTGATTTTCCGATGAGGTTTTCATCTGCCAAATGTTTTGGAATGATCCTCAAAACTTGACTGCCACCTTCTTGCACGACCTTTGAAACACATCCCATTAATCCAAGATTGCCACCACCATATACTAAGTGCATGTTTCTTTTCGCCATAACTTTACCCAATTCTTTTGCAGCCTCAACAAATTCTGGTTTAGTTCCAGAGCTAGTTCCAGAAAACACACAGATATTAGTGACTCGTCGTCTTGAAGTTTTCTCCATTTTTATTCTCTCTTTTATATATCTTGGTGTGTCCTCCAAAATACATTATATATATATATATATTATTAATACTAATAAAATACATGTGTGGGTAAATACATAATAAGCTCATTTTGTCGCCAATCTAAACACGATGAATGATTTCCAAGTCTGATATGAATATAGTTGTCACGCTCTTATGGGTTCTTGGGACTTGGAATTCAGATTTCATATCCATTTTCCTATTAAGCATTCGAAGCATTATCTTGCCTACACAATAAATAAAAATCACAATAAAAATATATAAAACATAAATATAATTATTATTTTATAAATGTCCTAAAATAAGGGGATTAATGAAATTATAAGTGTAAAATGAATAGTTTTTCTTTTATTAAATGTATACTTTTTAATGTTATCAATTGAGATACCCCATTTAAGCGTAAATATTATACTGGCATCAGTAAAGGACCATTATGAACCCAAACGAGTTTAAGACCGGACCTGACGAAGGGTCTAGTGAAGCCTTAAATCATTCTTGATATCTCATACCGGCTAGAGACTCCATTATTCTCTGGTTAGTCCCCCTGCGGGACTATTCATACTCTCTACGGGTGCGAGCCCAATAGTGTAGTGGTCGCCGACGTCATAAGCATAACAGTAAATCCCGCTTCACTCCTACATATGTGTGTGATACGTCACCCTCATTATTTCATCATTTTGTTTTGATATAACACAGGGTGGGATGCCAATATTGTTGATTTTTGTATGGATGGCCCAATGTTGAATGTTTTACCTCGTTGGTCTTTTGGTTGATTGAATGGATCAAGGTCAGATGATTTCCCATGAGGCCCTGGTATGTTAAATGGCATGAAGAGGGAGTGTTCCTTCGTTGCCAAGTGTTGAGATGGCTTGGGGTTGGATGTTTGCCTACAAGGCCTTTGAGACCAAATGGCTTGGGGGTCAGATGATTTGCCTTGATGCCTTATTTTCGTAATGGCATGAGGAGAGAGTGTTCTCTTGTGGCCAAGTGTTGAGATGTCATGGGGTTGAATGTTTTCCCTAAGTCCTTTGCGACTGAATGGCCCGGGGTCAGATGATTTCCCCAAAGGCCTTATTGTGGCAGTGGCATGAGCAGAGGGTGCTCCCTCATGGCCAAGTGTTGAGATGGCTTGAGGTTGGCTGTTTTCCACTAATGCCTTTACGATTAAATGACTCAGGGTCAGATGATTTCCCCGAGGCCTTATTGTGGTAATGGCATGATGATGGTGTATTTCCTCATGACTAGGAATGTTGAATGGCTTGGGATTGGATTTTCTCCCCTGATGCCCTACTGCTCTGATTAGTAGAATTATGAGGGCTTCGATCATTCGGTATGATGTAATAGAATGGAAGAGGAATTAGGTTATATGTCAATCAGCATCGAATCAGGTCGGTTTTGAGGGGAATGGACAGATCAGGTTTATTGGTTATGACCATCTGAAAGATAAGCTTCTTTAAGTTGATTTTTAGCTAAGTGCTAGTCAGCACCGACTCAGGTCGGCCTAAAAAGGATTAAGTGGGCTGGGCGGTTATAGCCCTTGGTGATAGTGGGTTTCTACTTCCAGATTCTGGCTAAGTACCAAGCAATCCCAGCTCAGGTCGGTCTTAAGTAATTTGAATGGATTGGGGCAATCATAGACAGTGATTGAGTTGTATTCCTTTTCATAAAATGGTTTGTTGGTGTGTTTGTTGGGGATTTCTCAAAGGCGCGGGCGGAAGCGCAGTTCAAGCGAAATCGTAACTTTTAAAACTTTTAAACTTACCAAATAAATTATTCAATATTCAATATCAATAATTCATTCATATTTCACCTAAACATATTATATTTGTTATCAAATAACAATATAAATAGTTTAGAAAACATCACAAAGTTTTTACGAAAACGTTTTTCCGTAAAATGACATAAAACACGTTTTTGCCCGAACCGACCAACCAATACACATGGGAGTTGCCCAGATTAGCCCCAATAGTACTTGGGCAGTTCATGGACTTCCCAAATAGTGACCAATTTGCTGTTTGGACACTCGTCACCCGATAAGCCCAAAACTCACCCGTTAACGTTGTTTTTTACCGTTTTCGCTATTTTCACTCCGAAATAATTTCCGACAATTATTCCAATGCCCGATACACATCCAATACATTTAAATAGCATATTTTTCATCACCAAAATTTCAAAATTTTCAGATCTGATCTGGGTGCCAAATATATCATTTTTCATGCTTTAAATCCAATTTTCTCAACATTAATCATATTAATATTTACACCAATCAAAGCCACCACCTATGAAGAAATCAAGAACAATTCTAGGAGTTACAAGAGTGGTCATAACATTCTAGAATGGTAACAAGTCATCAAATGATAAAATTGGAACTAATATTACACTAATATTATTCAATCTAACTTCACACATGCATCTAGCCTCCAAATCCATCCTCCAAATCAAAAAGCCCCAAAAACCAAGAAATAAAGAAACCCCAGATCTATTCTAAATATTCAAGAACAAGAAACAAACTTTCTAATATTAAGAATATTGAAGATTACCTCAAAATCTCCTAATTTCCTTAAGCTTTCTTCTTGATTTCATCTATTTCTCTCAAGTTTCTTCAAAAAATATTTTGGGAGCTTTCATGGAGGTATATTTCGACCAAGGGAGCTTATGAATGAGGAAACAAAATTTTCTCACTTTAAATGCAAGGCTTTGACAAAATTAAGGGCAATATGGTAATTTTAATTTATTTAATCACATTTAAAGAATAAAAAATCATGCTACTTGTTACCAATGATAATAAAACATATGTAATAACAATTACTACAAATGAATTATTATTTAATCTAATTATATATTAAGTTTAAAGTAGACAAAATCAAATTGAATACTTCAACCTTAAGGTTTAATATTACTAGTAACCAATAATAATGAAACATATTACTTAACAATCATGTAATATATATATTATTTAATTATCTAAATATTTAATATTTAAATATATAAATAATTAATTAATACAATTATTAGTATATATATGTATTTTTATTTACACTAAATAAAAAAATACATATATCAATGGCATTTGTCAAAATCTCATTAAACAATTAATATGTATCTAATCAAATTTTGTATCAAATACAAATACAAATACAAATACATATTAATAATTAATTTACCAAAATCCCCTAGTGCATGTATTTTCTTTTAACCGTTTAAACGATTCGAATTAACTTATTTAATCCGATGAAGTATTATGAATAATCTGTATTATTCATAACGTGTTGCCCAAGTGCTCAACGTGTACACTTCATATTGTGGGACTCTCTAAGTTTAGATTTATCCGTCACGAAATCCAATTTTATGTTCATAATTCTCCCACTCATGAATTATGACGACCATGTATAATCTCGCTAAACTATGCAAGTCAAGGTCATTGCATACGTAAAATCCCCCCGTCACAGGCTATCAATATTATATAGAGGATATAGATAGGAACGTCAAATCCCTAAGGTATAATATAGTCAACTTTCAAATTTATAATCTCTAAATAACACTTGGAACTCGCTTCCGAAATATACCACGACTATGGATTTACCTGATAAAAAACACGTTCAAGATACATATGCCCTGTACACAGAACTAACGGATTCTATCTGATACTCACAGGATATCATGAGCATCAGTCTACACCCAACAAGCAGGCAGAGATCTGATCTAAATAGATCGGTGACATGACTGCCATCAAAGTATGGAGGATGTCTCATATATCCACAGTGGTATCTCAAGTCGAATGACCACTATGCATCTCGACTCGAGAAGATTCTTATTGACGTTGGTGTACCATCTATAAGGAAATCTTCGGTGAGTCGTTAAGTGTTTATCAAATAAACACCTACACGTCTATACGAGTCTCCCAAGACTCATGATTCATTGGGATAAACAATTAGACCAAGTCTCGATGTACGACATGTACTGGTCTCAGCGGGTTTTACTAACCGACCGTGTCAGTAAATCTTGACCAGTAACTTTATTTTAGAATATACAACTTATAGTGACGCTTTCCAATGTCAATTACAAACTACGTTGTAACTGCGCACTACGTTGTAAATCATGTTGCCTTTGTCTAATATATATGTATCACTAAATCAGATTTAGTTTCAATCTAATCATAATTAAATCGAATACATATATAAAAACAAGAGGTGCAACTATTAAGTAAGTAATATTATGGAAAAATGAATTGTTCGTATTTATGAATCAGACATAAATTCGATCCGGATTGGCACTCTGAGCACCGAACCTAACAATTTCTCCCACTTGCTCTAGTGCCAATCCATATTATCATATAAACATGTCAATATATATCGCATACGCATGGCCCTCAAGAGTTCACCTAGCACTCAAGAGGTAGGCAATAACAAGTAGGTCTGCTATAACATATTGAGTTTGTCTTACAAACTCAATCGTTTCCCTTAGCCATCATCATTCATATTATCTATAACCTAAGTTATACATCAATATGACTCAGATACGACATCAATATTATGATATAGCTACTGAATTGTCTATGTATTTAGAGATCAAGTCCAAATACTGTGAGACAACCGTAAACACAACACTAATATCAAAACTTCTAATCTATAAGGTCACTACGCAACTTCATAAGTCAATACTTCATAAGTTACAACTAATTCCACTAATACAATATAATCGACCATGACACTCTCACTGCATCTTTTCTGACTCTATATGACATAAACCATCTAATGTCATAATTAGACTCAAAACTAATCTGACCCTAATGGTTGCGGATTATATTCTTCATGAATAAGAAACTCGTTCTTAATATCTCAAAGATAACAAAGAATATATTTTAAGACCCATCATATGGTCTACAAGGTATCAAAATAGCTCGTAATAATTATGATTAAATTGATATATTTAATCGCACATAATATAGTATTCATTATGCCATCATCCTATGATGCATAAGATTGACTAGACATTCTAATCAATATCTCTTTCGATAAAGGAATCATCCTTTACGAAAGATAAATACTATATACAAGGGACACACTAACTGTCAAACAGTTATACTAACTGTCACACAGATAGTCTTATTGTGTCCTTTATTAGATCATATCTAATGCACAACTAATGTGAGTATCTCACAAGTCTTTTGTTTTATATCATATATAAAACTTTATATCGAATATAACAAAGACTACTCTTACTGCTTTCATGGAGAAAAGAAGACTTAGGTAAATCTTTTACCTTACAAACATCTCATTATTACATTAATAATGATAATGTCGTTAGGATATACAATACTAGAAAGAAATATGTACGCTCCCACTAACCCTACTATCACATATGTATTCTATATGCTTTGATAAAATCAGACAATCTAACTAATATCAAAAATTAGAGAACACGGATTTTCGGAAAGCTCATCTGAGTCTACAATAGGCTCTAAAGCTGGTATATCAAACTGTGAACTTAACAGAATACAAACTGCAGGGCCATTCTATAACGGACTCTTCAAGCAAAGAAATCACAATGGATCTCTTCTTCGAAGAAACCATTCAGGAACGCCACTTTGTATTCCTAGCTAAAATAAATAGTTTAATATCGACATTAACCAACAGATCCTTAATAGTTCAATTAGTGTGACTAGAAACAAGTTTCCTCAGAATCTACAATAGATTGCTGATTGCTGAGTATAATCTTTCTTATTGTCATACTATAAAGGTCAAACCTTTAATAAGCTCACTTTACTTTTGCTGCATAAAACATTTGTACATTTTATAAACGATTTATAACAAAAGCTTAATCAAGTTCCAAACTTAATCGTATTAAGCTATTAACAATCTTAGATCTATGGTTTAATGCTAACTTCCATAATCGATATCAAATATCGCTCCCCCTATAAGTTATAGGATAATTTTCTTCGATAAGAAAACAACAGAACCATTAAGTATCAAATACTTTGCAAATGATTCTGACATCCTATTAGATTTATATGGAAGATGTCTAAGAGTCTTTTTTGTTAGGGTTGGTGCTCGGAGTGCCAATCTGGATCATATTTATGTCTGATTCATGAATACGAACAATTCATTTTTCCATAATATTACTTATTTAATGGTAGCACCTCTTGTATTTTATATACATATTCGATCTAATTACGATTAGATATCTAATTATGATTAGATTGAAACTAAATCTGATTTAGTGATATGTGTATATTAGACAAAGACCCTATGATTTACAATGTAGAGCGCAGTTATAACGCAGTTTGTAATTGACATTGAGAATCATCAATATAATTTGTATACCCTTAAATAAAGTTCATGGTCAAGATTTACTAACACGGGTCGGTTAGTAAAATCCGCTGAGACCAGTACATGTCGTATATCGTGACTTGATCCGATGGTTTATCCCAATGAACCATGAGTCTCGGAGACTCGTATAGACATGTAGGTGTTTATTTGATAAACATTGAACGACTTACTGAAGATTTCCTAATAGATGGTACACCAACGTCAATAGGAATCTTCTCGAGTTGAGCGAGCATAGTGGTCCTTCGAATTGAGATACCACAGTGGATATATGAGTTATCCTCCACACTTTGATGGCAGTCACGTCACCGATATATTTAGATCATACATCCGCATGTTCTTTGGGTGTGGACTGATGCTCATGATATCCAGTGCGTATCAAGATAGAATCCGCCAGTCCTGTGTACATGGCATAGGTATCCTACACGTGTTTGCGATCTAGTAAATCCATGGCCGTGGTATAACTTCGGAAGTGAGTTCCGAGTGTTATTTAGATATCGTAAATTTGAAAGTAGACTATATTATACCATAAGGATTTGACGTTCTTATCTATATCACAGGTATAATATGGATAGCCTTTGATGGAGGGATTATACGTATGCAATTACCTCGACTTGCATAGTTTAGCGAGATTATCGGTGGTCGTCATAATTAACGAGTGAGTGAATTATGGACACGAAATTGGATTTCGTGATGGATAAACCTAAACTTAGAGAGTCCCACAATATGAACTGTACTCGTTGAGCACTTGGCAACACGTTATGAATAATATAGATTATTCGTAATACTTCATCGAATTAAATGAGTTAATTCGAGTCGTTTAAACGGTTAAACGAAAATACATACATTAGGGGCATTTCGGTCAATTAATAATTAATGTGTATTTATATTTGATATAAAATTTGATTTGATACATATTAATTAATTGTCAAATGAGATTTTGACATATGTCATTAATATATGTATTTTTTATTTAATGTAAATAAAAATACATATATATAGATATTTATATTAATTAATTATTTAGTTATTTAATTGTTAAATAATTAAATAATTAGAAATTAAATATCATATCCATAAGTCATAATTACTATGATAAGTGGTGAGATATTATTGGTAACAAATGACATGTTTTTTTTAAGCTTGAAGTGTTCAAATTGAACAAGTAACTTAAGGCTTATTAAATAAAATTTGGAAAATACCAAAATGCCTCTCCCCCCAATTTCGTCCCTAGCCATATATAAAAGGGAAACTGATTTTCTCTTTCATTAGTTAGTCATGGCCATGCCTCCACCATTTTGGAGAGCTTCCAAAATGGTTCTTGAGAGAAAACTTGAGAGAATGTGAACAAATCAAGAAGAAAGCTTAAGGAAATTTGGAGATTTTAAGGTAATCTTTAATATTCTTAAGCTTAGAAAGTTTATTTCTTGTTCTTGAGTATCTAGAATAGTTCTAGGGTTTCTTTCTTTCTTAGATTTTGGGGCTTTTTGATTTGGAGGATGGATTTGAAGGTTAGATGCATGTGTGAACTTATATTGTATAATATTATTGTAATATTAGTTCAATTTTATCATTTGATGACTTGTTTCCATTCTAGAGTATTATGACCACTCTTGTAACTCCTAGAATTATTCTTGAGTTCTTCATTTTTGGTGGCTTTGGATTGGTGTTCTGATTAATTTGATAAATGTTGAAAAAGTTGGATTAAAGCATGAAAAATTGATTATTTTTTTTACAAAATCGGATCTGGAAAAACTGGGTTTATTGTGATGAAAATAATGTCATATTAATGTATTGGATGTGTTTTGGGTGTTGGAACAATTTCCGGAAACTGTTTTGGAGTTGAAATATGCGAAAACGGCGAAAAACGGCGTTACCGGGTGACTTTTGAGCCAACCGGGTGACGGCTGCCAAAACAATGAATTGGTCACTATTCGGGCAGCTCATGTACTGCCCTAACACTGTTGGGGATGACCTGGGCAGCCCTCATGTGCATTGGGTGGTCAGTTCGGTCAAAAACGCGTTTTATGCCATTTTTGCGGAAAAATGTTTTCGTAAAAGTTTTGCGATGTTTCTTAACTATTTATGTCGTTATTTGATATCGAATAAATATGTTTAGGTGAAATATGAATGAATTATTCATATTGGATATTGAATAATTCATTCGGTAATTTAAAAAGTTTTAAAATTACGATTTCACCCGAACCGCGAACTTCTGCTGCGCCCGTGCCAAAACCCCAATATTTTCATCTTATTAATTATATAGTTTCATTTATAGTTTATCACTCTCACATTTGACTTCAATAAGTCAAGTCTTTTATACAATCAACATCTGATGTTACACACCAAGTAATAAAATAATTTTATTACTTGTGATCGTAGAAATGATATTTTATCAAATAGAATACAATATTCTATTAAATAGAATAAATGATAAACTTTTGCTTGTACCTCCGAGGTGCAAGTACTTTTTAATTATATAACCATTATACAAAAGAAAGATTCAAATCTCAAACTTTTCAAGATTCGAATTTTCTACATATACATATCATATATGTAACTGTAGAAACAAATGAAACCTTAATTAAAAGGATGAATTCGTGTTACTGGAGCATATCCCCAAGAGTATTGAAACTAATTGGTAACACTAAATATCAAACGAATCAAATCATATAATATTCGTTTTCTCCCATTGATCAATTCCATCATGATGGAATCGTAGAAGAATAATATTGAGTAAGAATCATATTCATTGAATAATCATAGAACTAATTGCCATAAATTCATATGTTTGATCGTATCAAACATATTTGAACAATTCAAAAACTCATGATGAATTTTAAATATACAGTTTTCAAAACTTCAAATCGAATATCTTTGAAACAGTCAAAATATTCTATCTGCATTCATCAGAAACATATTGAAAGTTCTAAAACTACTCAAGACGTTAAATATATGTTCTTTTAGAAACACGTAACTAAGTAATGTCATTAACTAAGTTACGAAGTAAAGAAAACTATCCAAGAAAATTTCTAATTCATTAAACTATACAAATCTAATGTATCAGTTTAATAAATCTTATGCTCCAATGACAATCATTGGTTAAATGAGATTTAATAACATTCCCAAATACAATATTCATTAAATGGATAAGGATATGTGGTGTGATCTCGTATCAAACCATCCTTTACCATACGGAATAAGCATCTAATGCTTAAATGATAAAATCTCATAAAAAATTATTCTAAGTTATTTACTAAACCGAATATTTTTCTTAATGTTTATCTCTTCATCAATGACACTACTAGTCATATTAAAATGTGTAACAACTATTTATAAAGAACAAGTAGCTATCTAATAGTCGCAAGTTCTGATATCAAATATCAAAATAATCATTAAACAATATTTTAAATAACTAGACGGGATATCTGGTATCCAATACCTATAGTTGTCATGTTGTGAGAATCAATATTCTCTTCACACAACTATACACATCTTCTTTCTTTAGCTTTATAATTTGCCTTCAACTATTCACAACAATTGAAAATAATTGATTAGCAAACTATGTCAGACACATTACTCTAAAGGTCACTAAAGCCAAGAAACATCATTATCAGATAAACAAATACCTAATGGAGTTTTCTTAATGCCAGTCAAGAATCTCGAGACATGAACTAATTCACGTCAATTCTTACTACAAAAGAAACTATTCTCTCTACAAAATGATATCCTAAAACATATATCTATTTAGATTACCTAATGTGACTTAATAACTAAGTCACTAACCACCTTGATTTTTCAAGAAAATCGGAACAACAGTTCCCAATGGTTTAGACTAATCTAATAATATCCAATATAAAACTGTAACCATGAGCAAAGTCAGAAAACATAATGAAATATTCATGAATTGGATTAAAAGTTTAGTTCTATCAATACTATAGAATAAGGAAAACATAAGCGACAGTTTTCATAATATTACACACTGCCTTAGTTATGGATTTTTAACCCAGCATTGCCTCCCATTTTTTTACGTAATACTGTAATCCCCAACAGAAATGAGAATTCAATAATTAAATCGAATTCCATAATGGGAAGTATACCCCGTGAATATATTTCGACTCACAGCTTTGACACGTTCTCGTCTACGTATATTCACAGATAGACAACTCATTGTCAATCACACTCACTATGACTCCTGATTTTGGTCTTGACCGTTTCGCGTTGTGACAGCTTTGGCACGTTCAAAGGAGGCGTATAAAGGCTTCACTTTTCAGTGACAAACTCAAGTTACCGATGTAGTCTTGACAGCTTTGGCACGTTCATGATTTCCACTTTCACTTGAATTTGTCTCTTATAATATAAGTTCTACCGGTGCAAATGAACTACCATCAGCCATAACTGCACAGCTTTGGCATGATACAACTACAACATCAAGAAAAAATTCACATCCGTACTGACAAGGCGGACTAAGAAATAAATATTCATAATACTGGTCACTTTAGTGCCTTATTTAACGGGGATTTTCCTAGTGTCAAACAATTTGAAATTAATCAAATTAATTTCACCTGCATGTGGAAATAATAAAATTGGATTAAATATCATATATTAAGCATGATAAATACAATGGATGTAGGATCAGACTCGCTCCGATACCAATTTTGTTGGGGTTTTCTCAAAGGCGCAGACAGAAGCGATGTTCGGGCGAAATCGTAAATTTTAAAACTTTTAAACTTACCGAATAAATTATTCAATATCCAATATGAATAATTCATTCATATTTCACCTAAACATATTATATTTGTTATCAAATAATAATATAAATAGTTTAGAAAATATCGCAAAATTTTTACGAAAACGTTTTTCCGCAAAATGGCATAAAACACGTTTTTGCCCGAATCGACCAACCAATACACATAGGTCAGCCCCAATAGTACTTGGACAGTTCATGGGCTTCCCAAATAGTGACCAATTCGCTGTTTGGACAGCCGTCACCCGGTAAGCCCAAAACTCACTCGGTAACGTTGTTTTTTTACCGTTTTCGCTTATTTTCACTCTGAAATAATTTTTGGCAATTATTGCAATACCAAATACACATCCAATACATTTAAATAACATATTTTGCATCACCAAAATTTCATAATTTCCAGATCTGATCTGGGTGCCAAAAATATCATTTTTCATGTTTTAAATCCAATTTTCTCATCATTAATCATATTAATATTTTAACACCCATCAAAGCCACCACCTATGAAGAACTCAAGAATAATTATAGGAGTTACAAGAGTGGTCAAAATATTATTATATTGACACCCATCAAAGCCACCACCAATTTTCTCACTCTAAATACAAGGCTTCGACGAAATTAAGGGCAATATGGTCATTTTAATTTATTTAATCTCATTTAAAGAATTCAAATTCAATTTGAAATCTTTAAGCTTAAAAAATCATGCCACTTGCTACCAATGATAATAAAATATATGTAATAACAATTACTATAAATAAATTATTATTTAATCTAATATACGTTAATTTTAAAGTAGACAAAATCAAATTGAATACTTCAACCTTAAAGTTTAATATTATTAGTAACCAATAATAATTAAACATATTACATAACAATTTGTATATATATATATATATGTATTTTTATTTACACTAAATAAAAAATACATATATCAATGGCATGCGTCAAAATCTCATTAAATAATTAATATGTATCTAATCAATTTTTGTATCAAATATAAATACATATTAATTTTTAATTGATCAAAATCACATAATGCTTGTATTTTCGTTTAACCGTTTAAACGATTCGAATTAACTTATTTAATCTGATGAAGTATTATGAATAATCTGTATTATTCATAACGCGTTGCCCAAGTGTTCAATGAGTACACTTTATATTATGGGACTCTCTAATTTTAGGTTTATCCGTCACATAATCCAATTTCGTGTCCATAATTCTCCCACTCATGAATTATGACAACCACAGATAATCTCGTTAAACTATACAAGTCGATGTCATTGCATACGTATAATCTCCCTGTCACAAGCTATCAATATTATACTGGGGATATAGTTAGGAATGTCAAATCCCTAAGGTATAATATAGTCGACTTTCAAATTTACGATCTCTACATAACACTCGAAACTCGCTTCCGAAGTATACCATAGCCATGGATTTACTAGATAACAAACACATTCAAGATACATATGCCATGTACACAGGACTGAAAGATTCTATCTGATACTCACAGGATATCATGAGCATCAGTCTACACCTAACGAGCAAACGGAGGTCTGATCTAAATAGATTGGTGACGTGAATTTCATCAAAGTGTGGATGATGTCTCATATATCCACGGTGGTATCTTAAGTCGAAGGACCACTATGCTACTCGACTCGAGAAGATTTTCATTGACATTGGTGTACCATCTATTAGGAAATATTCGGTGAGTCGTTCAGTGTTTATCAAATAAATACCTACACGTCTATACGAGTCTCCCAAGACTCATGGTTCATTATGATAAATAATTAGACCAAGTCTCGATATACGACATGTACTAGTCTCAACGGATTTTACTAACCGACCCGTGTCAGTAAATCTTGACCATGAATTTTGTTTGAGAATATACAACTTATAGTAATGCTTCCCAATGTCAATTACAAACTACGTTATAACTGCGTACTACGTTGTAAATCATGAGATCTTTTTCTAATATATACGTATCACTAAATCAGATTTAGTTTCAATCTAATCATAATTAGATCGAATATGTATATAAAAATAAGAGGTGCAACCACTAAGTAAATAATATTATGGAAAAATGAATTGTTCGTATTCATAAATCAGACATAAATACGATCCTGATTGGCACTCTGAGTACCAACCCTAACAATATTCATGTGGTTGGGTCAGTTTACCTTTCTTATAAGTGGAAGGGTATCAAATTGTCTTATTGATATGGCCGGGTTATAATGCCCATGGTGGATGAGGAATGGTCATCACTGGGTTGGATTATTGGAGTTGATCTTATAGCCTGATCAAGGTTATTATCAAATTGGAGATTATAAGTTAAAAATTATTCTAAGTGTTGAATAATTGTTGCCCTATATCAGGTCTTTGCTCGGTGTGTGCATCTGGGTGTGCAAGATAATACAAGTGCACAGAAAATAAAAGTTTTTACCCATTCAACTGTAAGATTGGTTAAAATATTTTCTACATCAAGATTTTCAACCGATGGGGTATCAATTACATGAGTGGAGGGGCTGAGTGTATCTTGAGCAGGCAGGAACATGATTTGGAGTATGAACATGAGTGTTGCCAGTCGGGGGCTGTAGAGGGGCATCCTCAGGGGGAGGAGGCACAATATTAGATGAGTAGTCTAGTGCAATTAGGGCCACTTCCCAGGAACCTTATCCTCGGGGTCTTTTTCAAAAGCTTATTCTCCTCGATGGAGATCGTTCAGGTCAAGCCTAAGGAAATTCTCGGCAATAAGGTCTACCGATCCCTCTAGACTTTCAATAAGGCCATTGATCTGTGTTGTCTCATTTGTTGGGTTTCTACTATAGTCCCAAGATCATTCAAGCAATGAAAATATGTAAAAACAATAAAGAAGTATGGTAGAATCATACTTACAATGATCGGATTTACGATGCGTCTAACACAAAACTTTTCCTCCTCCATGGAAGCTCTCGGCTTTGGCTTGTTATTGTGCTCCAAGCTCCAAGCTTTGCAAATGGTGATTCCATGCTCAAGGGTTTGTTTCCCTATCACCTTTGGATGACTCTTTAGTGTGCTAGCACCAAGAAAAAATTGCCACAAACATTTCCTAAGCTTCTTGTATCTCTCGGCCATGAGAGAAAATAAGAGAGAAATTTGGCTTCCAAGCCGTGAGGGAGAGAGAAGAGAGGAAGAAGATGTGTTGGTTTTTGATTTCCAAAATCAATTAAATGATATACCAAAAATAAATAAATGGTATTAGTCATTCAAGCCATCACTTTGGAGTGTTTCACACTCAAGCATCAACCAACAACTTCCATCACATTAAAGTGATAAAGTTGACTAGCGATTTGACGCTTGATGTGACATGTGGGCCCCACTTGATTCGAAATACGAGTGAGCCTGCAAACACTCCCAGGCTCGGGTTCGCTAATTCCAAATTAACGAATTTTCCGTTGCGACGTAATTAAATCAAATTTAATTAAATAATTATGCCTAGCAAAATTACTATTCACGTCGCTAACGAATTAATTCTAAATTAACTCGTTTGCCCGAATTAAAATCTAATTTTAATTCCGCGTCGAAATCTAATTTCGTTTAATATATCGAATATATTAATTTATCGATTAATTCCAAATTAATCGTTCTCTCTCTCTTTAATTAATATTTTATCTCAGATAAAATATCTCTGTAATTAATCCCAGATTAATTTTCTCTCTTATAATTAATCCCAGATTAATAATGTGCGAGTCATACGTCATCGGTGAATCTTCGCGAAGCGACCCATGAGATCCCCGGATATATTGGTAGTAAATCCGGTCGTCGGACTATCCGAACACGTACGTACCTAGTACTACGCTTTTACCGATTTACAAGACATGGTTGGCTTCTAACAAAATATCGTGCCTATCCAATTCTCCAGAAATATTCTTAAAGGAATATGTAATCTATATGAGGCGTAGTATACGTAGTATTACGTATAGCGATCCAGTATCGGATGTCACGTGCTAGGCCTGGGGCTGGAATTGTGTCTGCCCCGTACGAAGCACATATCAGATCTCTGGTAACTAGTCTCTATAATCGGATAAACATGACCTAGTCATAATATCCTGATAGTTGTAGCATAAAAGAGCATCAGTTCTGTATCCTACGTGATCATCATCTCCACTATGACTGGAGTGATACTTTCATCTTGACATCACACCCAATACACTATGATTCTCAATATACCCAGAAGAGGCATACACAGAACCTGTTAAAGCCCTAGACAACCAAAACCAAAGTATATTGATTGTCGCAAGTATTAGCGGTGCAAGTCTCAGGTTAAGACCAAATACACCTACCCTGATTCAGACTTCCATAGACACATAGTCATACTACCAATGGAATTCTGAGGGGTCTATCCAGAGCGAAGCTGTTTCCGTACCATCGGTAAACACAACCTCCTATTACACTTGCATGAGTATCCAATATCCAAATATATGAGAACTATGCCGTTATACTCCCACAACGCGCACAAGTGTAATACTAGTCTATTCCGCATTATCGATGTCCATTCTCGATAATACTACGACTAGGGATATTTAATGATTAAACCTTCGTGGATTGATACTGTCTCATATCATCTCAATCCGGAACTAATCATAAGGACCTTCTATCATTTATACATCTTGGTAATCTAATTACAAATGATAAAAGAGCAATTTCCTTTGTCACATAGTTAATTTGTACAACAACACCATGATCTATACAAATAGTGATGTTATGAGTCATAATTGTCTAACATCATTGCGCTCAGCGGTCTGGGCTTGAAGAAGGTCAGCTCAAATTTGATTAAGGCTAACTAGGTCTTTGCCAAGTTCAGCTCTCCTTAGCCAGAGCTGTCAGTGCCAATTTTTTCTTCAGTGCAAATGCTCGGGAAGAACCGACAACCTTAACATATTTCCTCTCATTTTTGTGACATTATTGGCCCGATGGATCGACTCGATTGCTGATTATTCTTGGTCAGCTCAGTTTGCAATCTCTAAGCTTGACCTCTCTCTTCCACCATTCTGGTCAGTACGTCATATTTGTGGACATCCGATAGGAAATCTAACAAAGAAATGATCGAGTCAGTACATAATAAAAATTGATATTTGAAGGGATCAGGTTGAAGATTCTTTACCTTTCGTAGGAAGTTACCTATTTAGGTAATCACCTCCCCAATGGAGAAGATTTCAAAAGAAATGGCATCCTCGAAAGTGACCGATGACCGGGATTAGGTTACCCGTCTTGGGCCTCATATTTTTTATCTGGTCGTCTACCCCCAGAGTGTCAGGAAAGTCAGCCTCTTGTCGAGCGGGTGCCATCATAGCCTTCTCGCGAGATTTTTTTATTTTCCTCTCACCACCGACCTGGTGTGGTCCTTTCTTTGATGTTGCCTCGAGGGTGGTGATAGTGTTGTTGAAATATGTTGCTTTGATGATGGTGGTGGTAGTGGGGTAGTTACTCGGGGACGTGGAGTACTTGGCCCGCCCGAAGCTTGGCGTTTGTTGGAACTAGCCACATAGAATAGGTTGATCCTTTTTTCGCCATCACTGCATAAGAAATGAAACAAGTTATAAAGTAAGAAATCATGATCGCGTCAGATAAAAAGTGGAGGGCAGTAAAAATAATAAATAAAGAAAATAAGAGGTCAGTCAATAACTACCAAGCCTTCTACCAGCCGGAGGAGGGGTGCTCGGTATAAAACCCACTGTCGGGGAAGTTGTGGAATCCCTCAGGTCGGATCGGTGCCCCGCATAGCGGAAGTGGGTCTAACCCGTAGATATCAAGCATGAGTATATTTTTAAATAATTTAATGGAATACTATATTTCATTATGAGTGCATAGGAAAAAAAATCGGGGCCAAAACGGAGCCTATAAGCTCAAAATCAGGATAAAACAAATTTCAGCGCGCATGTCAGTGCACGCAGGCTGCAGTGCGCACGCACTGTAGCAAGCTCAAAAAGCTTATTATTTCAGCTCTTTCTGGAATGAAAATTCCAGAGAGCTAAAATGTGAGTTTTTCACTCTATTTTTTTTTAATATTTTAAAAAATACTTCCAAATACCTAAAATTAAATTTAATATAAAAACCAACATCAACACATGTTATAGAATAAAAATCATATTTTCAAAATATCAAATATTTTTAATAAAACATAAATATATTCAAAATACGCACATGTATAAATTTTAAATCTAAAAATACAAACCAAATAAGAATATCACAATGAAGTGACTCGTGAACAATTCTACGTCACTCAAATGTGGTCAAATGATTCTAGAATGGTAGTCATAGCTCCAAGCTATCATCTAGAGTTCCAAACACTAATTTTATATTTCATGTTTAACATGAACATATTTGACCCAATTACAAACATATTGTGTTTATGCTTCCAAAACATCCATACACAAATTTATTAGCCTAATTTCAACTTCAAGCTATGTTAGTATCTATCAAATACAAAAACATAACTTATTAGAATAAGATCAAACTTACCTAGTAAGCTTAAACCAAAGATCTACTCTTCTCCTCTTTGTTGAAAAATATAGAGAACTTCCAAAGCTTCTCTAAATAATTCTTTTGGCTAATTTTTCTTATGTTTTACCTTAATGCTTGCTTGTTTAAAAACTTGCTTAAGCTTGACTTTGATAATGAAGCTTGTGAAACTTTTAATTAATATAAGTTTTAATCAACTTTTAGGTGGGTTTAATCCAATTTATCCAAATATACATAATTAGGTGTGACTAACCACATTTGTCTATCAATTTGATTTAATCCAATTAAATCAAGCCAAATACACCTATTATTACGTATTTTGTAATTACCAAAATATCCTCAAATGGTAGAGATATTTAAGAAATTAATTTCTGGATTAATCCACTTGAGGGAAAATAAATAATCAATGTTATCCAATAACATTTAATTACTTTGATTGATAATTATAATATTAAATATTATTTATTATCAAACATCATCAGCTACCCAAGTGCTCAACGAGTATACTTCATTTTGTTGGACTCTCTAAGTCCAGACACGTTCGTCATATAGGCCTAGTTTATATGTACGCAATTCGGCCACCTCTAAATTCGTGAAGAACACAAACGACCTTTCTGAACTATAATAGTCGAGGTCATCACATATGAAATAACAATCCCTCCGTCATAGGCTATCTGACTTGTGCTTAGGAAACATAGATTACTTCGTCAAGCTTCCGAGACGCACATCTCATATTATCGTC
>SKCR01046242.1:0-66374 GCA_019454045.1 Zanthoxylum bungeanum | reverse complement strand
CTTCAGTTGAGATCGACCTATGATTTGGAAACGGAACGAGAGTCGTTGTTTTGGCTGTGGGAACCTAAGTTTTGGAACTGTCATTTGGGCACGTACTTAAATTATGAGATTGTTATAATGTATCTAGTTTGACTAGGAACATTATCTCTGTATCTAGTTTAACCTGTTGCGGGTATACCTTTATATTCTAGAACACTAAGTGTTTTGTTTATAAAGATGATATTAAGATAAACACATTAGATATGAATAACAGTATTTATATTTAGAATATAAACAAATCTCAAACATATAACATGACAAACAAATGGCTCAAACTGAATTAATCAGATGAGACTTATTTGTGGCATTGTTGTCTCGGACACATTAACAAGACTCGTATATCCACACTTTCGAAGTGTGGATACTAGGACAGATTTGATTCTAATTCAAATGATGTCTATGAATCTAGTTTATTAGGCAAATTGCCTAAAACACATTTTACTTGGTAAAAGTGCAAGTGCCACCGATCTGTTAGCCCTCGGTTATATGAACGTAAGTGGGCCCATGTCTAGCTAGGCTAGAGGTGAATATGAATACTTCGTAACCTTTACGGATGTGGCATCGCGTTACGGTTATGTGTATCTTATGAAACACAAGTCAGAAACTTTTAAGTAATTCAAAGAGTTTCGACACGAAGTAAGAAAATAGACCGGTAAAAGTATTGAAAACATTACAGTCGGACGATAGTGTAAAATACTTAAACATATGAGTTTCAAGATTACTTGAAAGAGTATGGTATTCTTTCACAGTGGACTTCTCCCGGGACACCTCAATTTGACGGTGTGTCCGAACAGAGAAACCGAACTTTGTTGGACATGGTAAGGTTAATGATGAGTCGCTCTGAGCTACCAATTTCCTTCTGAGGATACGCATTGAACAGTGCAATACTTGTTTTGAATAAGGTTCCATGTAAATCTGTTAGACAGACTTCATATTAGATATGAATATGAAAGAAACCGGGTTTCTCATTCCTGAAGATTTGGGAAAGCTAGGCATACTCTAAGTGTTTGGATGGTACCAAACTAGAACCCAAATCGGATAAGTGCCTATTTGTAGGTTGTCCTAGGGAAACCAAAGTATAGTACTTATACAACTCACAAGAGAACAATGTAATTGTTGCTCTCCATGCAGTTTTCCTAAGAGGAATACCTAAATGCAATGATAAGTGGGAGGAAAGTCAAACTCGATGAAAATCGGAGTAATACTGTTCCAGGCACCGAGTCCTCACGGAACACAACAGTTCATCAGAGATGAAACTGTACCAATAATCTTCGAATACATAAGAACCGCGTAGGTCGGAGAGAGTCAGAAAATAACTTGGGAGGTATGGGTTTCTGATCTCACCTCATGTAGATATCAATCTTATTGAGGAAGACGAACTGGCTACGTATGAGGAAGTGATACAAGGTATCGACTCTATTTATGGCAAAGTGCCATGAAGTCCGAAATGGATTCCATGTATACGACCAAGTTTGGACACTGGTTGATGTACCAAAAGGCATTGTGCCTATTGGTACTATATGAGTCTTCAAGAAAGACATACATGGATGGCAACATACAAATGTACACAGCTAGGCTTGTACAGAAAGGGTATCGTCAGCGACATAGTGTCGACTACGACAAATTTTTTTTCACCTATTGCCATGATTAAATCCATTTGGATAATGCTTGCTAATGCTGCATACTTCATTTATGAAATATGGCATATGGACGTCAAACTGCTTTCCTTAACGAAAACTTTTTGGAGGATGTTTACAACATCCTGACGGTTTTGTCATGCCGAAACATGCAAACAAGGTTTGCAAGTTAAATCGATCCATTTATGGATTAAAGCAAGCATTGTGTTCTTGGAACCAACATTTTGATGAGATCATAATGGTATATGATTTCATTCAAAACGAATATGATTCTTGTGTATATAAGAAGGTTAGTGGGAGCGCACTGACAATGAATGTACTATTTGTTGATGATGTATTGCTTTTTAGCAATAACATTCACAAAATATAATCGGTGAAAGCTTGGCTTTCATTAAAATTCTCCATGAAATACATGGGAGAAACAGGCTTTATTCTAGGAATAAAGATCTACTGGGATAGATCTAGAAAGCTGCTGACAACCCTCCCAGAGCTCGTACGTTTTTGAAATGTATGTGACCCGATGTCTCATATGCTTTGAGCATATGTAGACACTATAAGGCCAATCCAGGTGATGGTCACTGGATTGATGTAAAGAACATCCTTGAGTATCTTGGACGAACTAAGGATGCTTTCTGGGAATATGGGGAAAGAAGAACTTGAGGTGACTAGATTCACCGCTGCAAGTTTCCAAACCGAAAAAGACGACTTTAAGTCTCAATAAGGGTACATATTTAGTTTGAATAACGGAACAGTGAGCTGGAAATCTTTCAAGCAAGATATTGTTGCCGAATAAATAACAAAAGCGGAACATTCCTACAGCTGAGGCAGCAAAATAATCATTTTGGATCTATATAATCCTGATTGGATTAGGTGTAGTTCTGTTAGCAGCTGAGCTAGGCTACAATGCAGGCTAAGGGACCGCGGTCTAATCAATGATCCAAGTATATAATTCGACTATTTCATCTGATTCGTCAGATCATACATCGTGGCGATGTGGTGATCGAATAAAACGCATCAGATGATAACATTGCAAATCCGCTGACGAAAGCCGTTTCTCAGCAGAAGTTTGAGCGACCCGTACATAGTTCAAGTGTATGACACTTGAGTGATTGGCTATAGGCCAAGTGGGAGATTGTTGGACAATTATGACCCATAACATCACTATTTGTACAGAATATGGTGTTGTTGTACAAATTAACTATGTGACAAATGAAATTGCTCTTTTTCATTTGTAATTGGATTACTCGGATATATAAATGATAAAAGTCCATATGATTAGTACCGGATTAATAAGATATGAGACAGTATTAATCCACGTAAAGTTTAGTCATTAAATATCTCTAATCGTAGTATTATCGAGACTGGACATCGATAATGGGGAATAGGCTAGTATTACACTTGTGCGTGTTATGGAAGCATAACCGCATAGTTCTCATATATTTGGGTATTGGATACCCATACAAGTGTAATAGAAGGTTCTGTTTACCGATGGTATGGAAACAGCTTCGCTCTGGATAGACCCATCGGAATCCCATTGGTAGTATGCCTATGTGTCTATGGGAATCTGAATCAGGGTAGGTGTATTTGGTCTTAACCTGACTTGCATGGCTAATATTTGCGACAATCGATATACTTTGGTTTTGGTCGTCCGGGGCTTTAACAGGTTCTGTGTTCGCCTCTTCTGGGTATACTGAGAATCTTAGTGTATTGGGTGTGATGTCAAGATGGAAGTATCACTTCAGTCATATATAGATGATGATCACGTAGGATACGGAACTAATACTCTTAAGTACTGCAGTCATCGGGATAATATGACTAGGTCATGATTATCCGATTATAGAGACTAGTTACCAGAGATTCGATAAATGCTTCGTACGATGCAAACACAATTCCAGCCCTAGGCTTAGCATGTGACATTCGATACTGGATCATAATACGCAATACTATGTATACTACGCCTGCCAAAAATTATATATTCATTTAAAGAATATTTCTGGAGAATTGAGTAGGCACGATGCTTTCCTAGAAGCCAACCATGTCTTATAAATCGAAAAGAACGTGATACCTGGTACGCACGTATTCGGATAGTCTGATGACCGTATTTACTGCCAACATATTCATGGATCTCTTGGGTCGCTTCCCAAAGATTCACCGATTATATTTGACTCGAACAGAATTAATATGGGATTAATTATGAGAGAGAAAATTAATCTGGGATTAATTACAGCAAGAATTAATTTGGGATTAATTAATAGAGAAAGAATTAATTTGTGATTAATTGTGTCGAGAATTTATCTGGGATTAAATTCGTCGAGAAGAGAGAACGCGGTTAATTTGGAATTAATCGGTAAAATAAATTTAATAGTGAAATTATATTTTTCTATTTAATTTATTTATTTGGGCTAAAATGCTAAAATAATATATCGGATATATTAATTGAAATTAGATTTCAACGCGGAATTAAAATTGGATTTTAATTCAAGCTAACGAATTAATTTAGAATTAATTCGTAAGCGACTTACGTAATAATATTCCGATGCATTATTATTTAATTAAATTGGATTTTAATTAAGTCGCAACGGCAAATTCGTTTAATTCAGAATTAAACGAACCCTGGCCCGAGCGAAGTTGCGTGTTAGATTATCCGACTTAAATTTAGAATTTGAAGTGGGGCCCACCAACTTACATCAATGTGTTTGACACTTGATGGAATTTGGTAATTGGTTGAGTAAAAGCTTGAGATTGCTTTTTCTACACTCAAACCAAATCTTACACACCAACCTAATATAAATTAACAAGGTTATGACCAACATACGAAAATTACGCAAATCTAGAATTTCCGAAATTGTATACCATTAGAACGCCCTTGCACTTAATTTCGACCTCCAAAATCAAATGTCAAGTCCATTTTTCTAGTCAAGCTTCCGAAGTATTATTTCACCTACATAATAAATAAAAAATCACAATAAAAATATGTAAAACACAAATTTAATTATTATTTCACAAATGTGCTAAATTAAGGGAATTAATAAAACTACATATGTAAAATAATTAATTTTCCTTTTAATAAATGTGCACTTTTTAGTGTTCATCACCTTCCCACGTGGGCCAAAGCTTGTCATCTTACACTTCCTTAAAAGGGCGGCAAAGGGTCGGGTCGGGTCGGGCTCAGACTTTGAAAAGCCTGGCTCGAGCCCGACAAGAATTGTTTTTGCCCGGGCCCAATTTTATCCGGCCCGATTTTATTAATAAAAAAATATTTTTTTTAAATTTATTATATATATAATTTATTATATAAATATAAATAAATAATATAAATAATATTTTCTTAAGCATGGGCCGGGCCTTTACTCCGCGGGCCCGACCCAAGATTTTCTACCCCCGGGTCGGGCACAGACTTTTTTGCTACCCTTACTTCCTTATTGTTTTGAAAGATATTGCGTAAGATCCAAACTCCTTCTTTAAAAGTCTGACACCTGGCATTATTGTTTTAAGTACTTGGTCATCATTTGTTGGTGGACAGCAAGTCGTATTAGAGTATGTTCCCTTAACTCATCAATGGTGTCGAGGCTATGATTCATGAGCTGCCTATTAGATTCCTCATCGAACCACTAATAGCATGGGGACATGACGCTTTATTTGGCAAGTATTACTGCCCCGGTTCCAAAGGCCAATGAGAATAGGGTCTCTACAGTAGATGAGCGGACTGTTATTCGATAAAACCAGAGTACACTTGGAAGTGCGTCTGCCCATGCTCCTTTAGCTTTGTCTAATTGCTTTTTCAAAGCATTAATGATGGTCTTATGGGAAGACTTGGCTTGTTCATTAGCTTGGGGAAAGCATGGAGTTGAAAAACTTAGCTTTATTCCCCAATTTTTGCAAAAGTCTTGGAAGTGGTGACTTATGAAATGTGAGTCATTGTATGTGACTATTTCCCTCGACATCCCCAACTGATAGATAATATTCTTCGAAACGAAAGTATGTATTTCTGGGTCTCATATTTTGGAAAGGCTTCAACTTCTATCCACTTGAAGTAGTATTTCATGAGTGCAAGCATCTAGACTCGTTAGCACGAGGCATTTGGAAGCTTGCCCATAATGTCCATCCCTCACTTCATGAATGGCCACAGAAAGAGGATGAGGTTGAGCTTTTATGGTGGTAAGTGGGTGACTCGGGCGAACCCTTGACATTTGTCACATCAACGAGCGAAGTCTATTGAATCGGCTTGCATGGTACGTAGGCCAATAATATCATGTCGTCTGGGCTTGGCACACCAAACATATTCCTTTCAAGTGGTTTCTACATTCTCATTTTTGTAACTCATCGAGCACTTATTGGGCTTCCTCGGGAGTAACACACTTGAGATAGGGCCCAGATTAAGACCTCTTCAGAATTTGTTCATCATACAAAGTGAACCTCGCAGCTTGGCGCTGGATCTTCCGTGCTTCGACCTTGTTGTTTGAGAGTTAACCATCTTTCATGTACTTGAATAATGAAGTCATCCAAGAGTCGTTTGAGTTAATTACTTCATTCTCTAAAAGCTTTTGAACCTCATCGTCAATGACTTGATTCCATTTTGGGGAAAATATTCTTCTATATATTTCACTGGAGGATAGTCTGGATCTAAATGAAGCTCTCAGGGTTGATCCCAGTCATGTCTTCATGTGACCACATAAAATAGTCATGTCATTCCTTAATGAAGCTAATCAACTCTGACCGTAGCTTGGGCTCTAATTTGGACTTTGTGGTCCGTGAACTGAGGGTGGATATAGACTTCGTCAAGTTCTTCAATATTAGGCTGATCTGGCTCAACCCGATGAGGCTCATTCTGTAATTGCTATGATAAGACTAACTTGGCCTTTATGGTCGTCTAGTAGTAACTCCTCAAGGCATGTTGATCTCATTTAATTTCCTAAACTCCCTATTTGGTGGGGAATTTCAATACTTAATGGAAATTTGATGAGACTACTTTAATGTCGTGGACCCATGGGCAACCTATGATAATGTTATAGGCTGAAGGGAAGTCCAAAACTAGAAACATTGCCATCTTTTTAACCCTTCTGCGTCTACTGGGAGTGAGATTTCTCTCAGTGTAAACTTCTGTTCCACACTAAAACCAATCAACATTGTTGACCATCGATTGATTTTTTTTTATTCCACGCCCATATTTGTTATAGCCGTGGTGAAGATTATGTTGGCTGAAGAGCCGATGTCTACTATCACTCACTTGATCATGAAATTGGCCACCTGTAAGGAAATAACCAGAGCATTATGATAGGGGTTTGTCAGGCCTGAACTCTTATCATCGGTGAATTCGATGGTCAGGTTGGTAAATGCATTTTCAAGTGACCTCGTAAGCTAGGATATTCTAGTCATTGTTTCTCTTGCGTGTTGTTTGGCGGTCGATTAAGAGACATAATTTATTTCTAAATTTTCGGTGATATGGTTGACTGTGTTGTAAATTGGAGGCGGCAGAATGGGGGTCATCATCTCGTTCACCTCTCTCGTCTATTCAGGCCAATGTAGTCTTACCTTTCTCGATAAGCAAGTATTTAAGGTTAGTAATTCTAACACTTTCAGCCTTATAGCAACGCAGTCGGCTGTCATATGCCCGTAGTCTTGGTGGAACCTGCACCACTTACTCGTGTCATTCTTAGATGACCCATCTCGAGGGAGTGCTAGTCATCTTACCACATTTCCTATTTTTTTGAATACTGAAACTAAGGCCTAGGGCGAAATGGTAAAGTTGTAGTTTATGAGCCTTGGCTTTTTTGGCAAAGATTGTATCTGAACCGCTTAGGTTGGAGGTCTACGCTCATAATCTCTATTAATCGGTTGATGCTCCCTAGCCCATGGGATCCTCTTATTTTCTGGCCATCAATCCCTTATTTCAAAATCTCTTACACGTTTAGGGGGATTTGGAGCTCTCTTTTCGTGGCGGTTGCTAGGGTTGTTTCTCTTATTGTTCATTTTATCTTATTCCCAACAGATCTCAATCTGAGTTTGGGCCAAAGCCTAATCCATGGTGTAGTACTAAAACTTCATCAACTTCTTATAGAGTCCACTATTAGTGAGTAGTCCATTGGGAAAGGCTTTAACGGCTGTTGGCCGGTGGAGATCTGGTGTGGAGATTCTTTCCTTGTTGAAGCGGGCTACATAGCTTCGCAAGGACTCTCCATTTTGTTGGTGGATGGAGTTGAGGTCGTATGTGGTCTTCTCAAATTTGCAAGAGCTTGCAAAGTGTTCCATGAATTTGTCCGCTAGCTTTTGGTATGATCCAATAGACTGGTGGGAGAGGTTGATAAACCAAGTAAGGGGCGAGCCTGGTAGCGTCTCTCCATACCCTCTACACATTTCAGCCTCGTATTGGTGGGGGCCAGAGCTATAGATATCATCTTGTATATGTAGTGGACAACGTGGTCATCTGGTTCAGAAGAGTCATCGTATAGCCTCACGTCTGGAGGGCTAAAATTCTGTGGGAGCTCCACGGAGGTGATGTACTCAATGAAATAGGTATCTAAATTATTCTGATCTGGATTTTCCTAATCGGTAGCCTGATCATGAGTAGGCTAGAGAGTATCACCTCTTTGAACTCATCAATCTCCTTGTGCATGCCAGAGGCAACCGGTTGTGTTGGGTCCGTTGGTGGAAGATCAGGCAAGGGTGGCACCCCTATGAGTGCTCTCTCGGGAGCTGGTTGTCACCAGTTGCATCCTTGAAAGCCTTTAGGCGATTGGTTTGGATGATGAGGCCACTGGACTGACCGTGGACTCCTCGATGATGAGAGATTAAAGCCATCTGCTCCAACTACCTCTGGAGCCTAGTGTTGGTGCTCTATATTGTAAGGTTTTCTTCATCTAGTGCTCACAACCGTTCCTGAACAGAGACGGAGTCTGGGGTATTCCTATTGTCAGAAGCCATGAATGATCTGAAGATTACAGATTGATAGAGCTTTGCTTACTATAAATCATCAGGGCCCTACGTTGGGCACCAAATTATAGACACTGAATTTCACCTTCAGCCTATAATCGAGAATTTAAATATTAGGGGCACCAACGGTCCTACAAAATAAAGGTAAAGTAAATGTGGAGTAACTACCCATCAGTGTGGTGGATGTCATAGGAACTCTGACACTCAAGTTAGTGACGATGACAAGAGAGAAGAAAAGGTAAAGCAAGGAAAATGATTACTTTGATCTTCGTAGATTGTTGTGAGGGCGGTATGGTAGTGTTTAGAGAGTAATGTATGTTTTGAGAGCCCAAATGTGTGAGCCAAAGCTTGAATGAATCAATCCATTGGATCTCTTCTTCTTTTATAGGTTGTGAAGTAGCCTCTTTAGTCGGTTTATGATTCATTGGAAGCGTCATATTCCAATATGTTTAGGAAATGGTAGTAGAGTAGGCACTGAATTATGAGTGCCTAGATATTTGGGATTAGTTGTAATCCCTATTATACCTGGATTATACCACCATATTTGTAAGTAAGTGGCCTTGACCTAAATACATAGTTTCCTTATTAAAGAGGATTTAGTCATGTGTAGACTAGCAGACGATGTCTACTATGGCTTTGCATAATATGGGGCAACTTCTATTGAGACATTGCACATGTGTTGTCGGTTGGGACATTAAGTAGCATGATCAGGGTCTACTAGAGAGATTATGAGCCTCTTCTCTTGGGGTGTATGGGCTCTTAGGCCCTGTGTGTAGGCTCAGAGCTGTTGATAGTCTAGTGTTAGAGCATATTTAACCCAATAGACTTGATGTCGTATGGGATCAACGTCGACTGGAATGTTCATGTTGAGTAGGCTCTGACGACTGAATCCCATGTTGATTGGGCCTTATTGGTAGCCCATAATGCTACTAGGGCCAGATGAAGGCCATGAGGCATGGTCTTGTGGGAGTTTATCGTGTGGGTCCAAGTGTCGTCTAAGACACAGTGACGTTTGGGTCCTTAACCCAAATTCGACCCGTACATATGTAAATTTCTTTTAGTGTTTAGGTGAATTATGAACACATGTAAACGTATTAAGCTCTATGAAAGTTGTTGGGTGAAATCACCCAAATCCTAATCTATATTAGTTATCTTTGATTAGACATTCATGGTATTAATGACAAGACATTTAATCCAAATTAGATATGGTATCTACCTTAACTTGCATGATATCACAATGAAATTACAAGTTAACGATAATTTCAATTACATAAATTGTAAATGTAAAGAAACTGAAATAAGGAAAATTATCGAGTATCACATTCTCATTAAAACATAATCACTGTCTACAACGGTACTTATGATCGAAATCGACGTCTGGTTAGTATGATAAAACGACAACAGGTAACTTCAGATCACAGCCAAATTACCTAAGTGAACTCGATTTGTGCGCCGAACTTGTACTGTAGTAAAGGGGGGAAATCACTCACGTTCTTGCAAAGATATTCTCTCGGCTATTGCTTTTTATGAAAATAATGATACTTCTTATCACTCTCTTTTGTTGTGTGTTTATTAAAAAAAAAAAAAAAGAAATTGGGCCACATTCATGTACGCCGGACGTACAGGTGCACATTAATTCAATGAAAACCGCCACCGAATCGGGCTGTGATTCGAGCGTGTAGAGAGAGTCTCTATCCATAACTTCTTACCACTCTACAATCAATCAACTATATATAAACCTTTCTAAGCTTCGTTGTTTTTTAAATGTGGGACAAGTTTAATTTCCTTTAATTTTCCTTCTCAATTGGTGCACTTTGTAAGACAAATTCTCATTCACATAAGCATTATTTTGAGCGTATCAATATATCATTTCGAAGTACTAATGGAGGAGAACCTGAATTACTCATGATCTCTTCCTTCACACAAGTAATTCCACTTATTATTATGCTTCAAAATTGAAAAAAAAAAAGTCCATATTTTCCAACACATCACACTAACTCAAATAAAATAGTGATAAATTATCAAATTTAAATCATCAATAAATTTAGCACATTTAATATTCAACCATGGAAAAATTATCAAATTAACATTAAATAAGAAAAATTCAGAGTTCATAGATTGATTATATTCCTAACAAAAGAATTAGTTACAAAAAAATTGAGTTAGCGAGAAAAGAGTAGATAAACCAACCAGTCATATGAGCAAATCTATATCAATATCTATAATAGCTGAAAAACATTTTCATTTTTAAGCTGTCCATGCAAATATTTTTATTTTTGAGATTGTCCACGTAAGCGTATGAATTATTAATTTTTAAAATGAATTATTAATGTATAACTCTTCACATTTTTCCTCCAAAATTTTTCGTTTTCCAAAATTATCAATTATTAACAACAGGTTAATTAAATAATATTTTTTGAAATGAGTTATTAATATTTCAACTTTTCATATTATTCAATCTCAAACCTTTTATTTTCCCAACTCTTCGTTTTCTTAAATTATTAATGATTGAAAGTTTGTTAATTGAATATGTATTTATTTCAAATGAATTATTAATGTATAACTCTTCACATTTTTCCTCCAAAATTTTCGTTTTCCAAAATTATCAATTATTAACAACAGGTTAATTAAATAATATTTTTTGAAATGAGTTATTAATATTTCAACTTTTCATATTCTTCAATCTCAAGCCTTTTATTTTCCCAACTCTTCGTTTTCTTAAATTATTAATGATTGAAAGTAGACCTGGCCGCCGGTTCGGTTCCGGTTCCACACTTAAGTGGAACCGGAACCGTGAACCGAACCGGTCGGTTCCGGTTCGGTTTACGGTTCCCCTTCCGGTTTTTTTTTTTTTTTAATAATAAATTTTAAAAAATAGAAAAAATTCTATAATCGTAATGTTTTTTCATACTATCACATCATTTTTATAGAATCCTTTTTTTATAAAATTCTTTTAACATATAATCTTTTTTATAGCCAACTCTTGGCTATTGTTTTCTTTATATAAGCGATGTGGGATATTTGTTACTTGGCTATTGTGTCTCACATTGCTTATATAAAGAAGTCAATAACCAAGAGTTGGTTATAAAAAGGATATGGACATTCATGTTTTAGTATTGCAATTTTAAACCTCATTAAGTCATTATTATTAATAAAAAAAATTGAGATTTACTTGTGGAACCTTATGGTTCCAAGAAAATAATTTTTTTTTTTTTTTACTTTCGGTTCCAACCGGAACCGTACGGTTCCGGTTGGAACCGCTGGAACCGTACGGTTCCAGCGGTTCCAACCGGTTCGGTCAGGGTAAGAACCCTAACCGAACCGGTCAGGTTCCGGTTCGGTTCCGGAACCGGTTGGAACCGGAACCGTCCGGTTCCAACCGGTTCGGTTCCGGTTCCGAACCGGAACCTTGGCCGGGTCTAATTGAAAGTTTGTTAATTGAATATGTATTTGTTTCAAATGAATTATTAATGTTTAATTTTTCACATTCTTCCTTAATTCTCACTTATTTATTAATATAAGTTCAAGAGTCATAAATTATATTAAGTTAACTATAAAAATATTCATAACCTAGCTAAATTTATACTTGCACTAAAAGATTTATTATTCATCAATAAAAAGTTAAAAATGTAATAAGTTAGAAGTCAAAGAAATTACATTGCCCTGACAATTATATATATATATATATATATATATATATATATAAGACGAGCTGCACATTGAGTATGTTATTTGTTAGTTAATCTAAATGTTAACTTTACCTTCTTCAATCTTGCGCGTCACTACGACGTCTCCTTGATTTGCGTTCTTCACATTATCCAATGAGTAATCCTTTGGTATCATCGTTATATGAGTGATATGATACCACCAACCAATAATTATACAATATATATGAGTTCTTTAAATTAAATTATCATTTATTTAGTGGGAAAATGAGCATAATCCCTTGAAATTTGACAAAACTAATTGAACCTCTCTTAATGTTTAAAAACTAAACAAAATCCTCATGCCTTTCAAAAATACTCTCTCAAAATAAAGCCATCAGGTAGGGTTGTCGGAAAATCCTGAATCCCGATCGGGATCCCGTCTCATTCGATTCGGGATTCGAGATGATTTTTTCGTATCAAATGAAAATTCTGATCAGGATCCGGGACGATACGTTGTCCTGAAAAAAATCGAGTTGAGATTCAGGAAGATTATTTTGTCCCGAATCTCAAATTTTAGCCTAAAAAGTCCAAATCCCGTTTGGGATCCCGCACTATTCCGTCCGAGTTTTGGAATGAATCTTCATCCTCATTCAAAATATTGATCGGAATTCAGGATGATCTCTTCATCCTGAATAGTAATTGAGATGGGTAGGGATGAAACTCGATAGGGACGGAACGTTCTAATTGCCGTCTCTATTATCAGGATTTTAATTAGTTTTTTCAAATATTATGAGATTATGCTAATTTTTCATTTATTTAGTTATTTTTTTATTATTCAACATGTATGATAACATATTATTATTATTATATCATAACAGATTTTTTTCATGTGGAGCATGAACTGCCTTGGTGGCTTGTTGATGCGGCCCCGATTCTTCCTCACGGCTTCTCCAATTTGTCTCCTTCCACTCCTTTTAGAAAACCTATGCCACTCACCCTTCGGATATGGAGTAAAAAGTCACCGCTTGCAACTTTTGGTTCCTTTTTTACTTGCTTTCTTGTGTTTAAAACTTTCCCATGTTTCTTTCCTAAAAATGCTAACGAGTGCCCTAAGGACACTCATTAATGATCTATTTTTGAAAAAAAATATATGAAAAAAAGTAAAAAGTAATTAATATTTTCATAATTTTTTACATTTCTCAAAAAAATGAGAAAGTATTGATTTATTTACATATAAGTAGTTAAGTACATCACATTACATATTAGAATTATAAAATTGAAATTGTTTTGATCTTGTTAAAAATTTTTCAACATTTCACACACTCTAACTCCACCTCAATTCATGCTGAAGTGAAAATTAAAGTAGTTTAATTTTCTCTCAAATCACTCATTGGACAAGTGCTAGACACATCCTCACTTTATTTTTAGGTCAAATTCGAGTTGTTACATATGAAATGCGGATATTGATTTATTTATTTTTTAAGTGATTCGAAAATAGATTTGACCAATTTTTTTTTATCTAAAAATCCAAACTATATTGATTTAGGAAGTTTCAATATTTTTTTGATTATAAAATAATTGAAAGAAAGAAATTTCCTCCCTAAAGTTGGGTGTGAATGGAATCTATCATATACATCTTGAGCAAAAAAAAAAAAAAGATAGAATGAAAAGACAGCTGCTTTGTTTTCCAATACAAAGACTCAAAAAACCAAGTCATTCCATAAGAGGCACTGGGAAGTTAGCATGAGTGAACTCTATTTATGATCCAAACTCAAATAGTAATATTCATGGAAAATGATTGGTTGTCGGAATGGAATACTGAAATAGATAATAATCAAAACATACCATTTTAATTATTATATGTTTGAGAATCCATTCGGATATGTCATTCAGACATTGTAGCAATGCTCTTCATTCATCTCCTACATGTAGGGAACTCTTGTCAATCTCTCCCTCTTAATTTCGCTTCCCTCTTTTTTTTCTTCTCCATCTTCATCTTCATCTTCATTAGTGTAAAATATTACCCATAAAAATGTTACACACATTCGATTTTGTGGCGCCTAGACCTGGCCGGGAACCGAACCGAATCGGCCGGTTCCCGGTTCCACACTTAAGTGGAACCGGAACCGTAAACCGAACCGGAATCGAACTGGTCGGTTCCGATTAGTATGGTTCTGGTTGGAACCGTTCGGTTCCAGCGGTTGGAGGTCGAACCCTAACCGAATCGGTCCTTTACGGTTCCGGTTCCGGAACCGGAACCGAAATCGGTTGAGATCGGAATCGTCCAATTCCAACCGGTTCGGTTCTGGTTCCAAACCGGAACCGTGGCAGGATCTAGTGGGACCAATAACTAATGTGAGAGGTGTCTACGTTTGGTCTTCATCTTTGTTGACGGCTGTTTTTCGTTCCAATGGCAATTTGAGAAATAGACTCCTCGGACAAACCTTATCCAGCAGTGAATTTGTTTCGTTAGTAGGGAAACAAAACAAACTTAGCGAGCAAATAGATAAATCACAGAGGTAAGGATTTGAGTGGTTCAGCAGAGAGTGGCTGCAACCTACGTCCACGAGAGTAAATGAAGGATATTATATTAGTGCTTAAGGTCAAAATCGACCCGAGGTACAAGCGATGTGGTAATTTTACAAAGGATTTTACAACTTCTCGGGTCTTACACTAACCCGTTATAATCTCTAACGAGATCGGGAACCGACTAACTTTCTCTCTCTATCACTATTTTTTTAAGCTCTTAGCTCTCTTTACAAGTTGGATGATGCCAAAATTGCTATCCACTGAATCTGTAGCTTCAACCCCTTTATATAGGTTTCCAAATTCAATATTCCACTGCCCATGACATCAGCTCATGTCATTGCCATCATTGTAGCAACAACTCTCTTCAACTACCAACAATTCGGCCAATCAGAATACTCCATTTCCGCTGTCATTGCATTGGCCTGTGGCGGCTCCACTCTGCCACTGCACCACCCTAATGAGAACCATTGTTTTTCCCATAATCACCACAAGTCTTCCAAAAGCTCATTCTTTCAACTAGAGCATACGCCGCATACCTTTAAGCACAAGATAACCCGTGGTCTCAACTCCGCTCCTCGGGCCGGCATACCGGGATGAATGATGCTTGATTAAACTTCATAACTTCTCTAATCAGGTCGGGTTCACAAACATTGACCACATCGGGTCTTCTTCCAAAAATTCTCAAATACTGTCAAATCTACTCTGGGACGGGTCAGTATCCCAACTTCCTTAATTTAGTCATTCGGGCTTAAGCGGAGCAAGTAAAACTTTCGATTGTCTCAGGTTCTTACAAGAGACGCACCCCTTAAATTCGAACCCAAGACCTGAAGGTTAGATCCCGAGCCATATACCATCAAGACACGCTCCTCAGGGACGAGATAATATATTGACAAATATTGATGTGGCAAAAATGATTTTATTAAACTATTTCACCAACCATTTAATGAATAAAAGAATCACCTGCCACAATATGCAAGTACAATTTAGAATTTCTAGAGGCCTTACTCCTATATTAGTGAAACTGCAAATGATAAAAGTAAATTATTAAAATATTCAATATAAAATTATTTTTCAAGAGAAGAAATCGATTCTGAGGACAAATTCAAATTTTATTTCTAATATTTAATAAATCTCTCGATAGGATTCGAACAACAATGAGTTCTAACCATCTGTCAGATAAAAAAAACGAATGAATCTTGTAAGATTCTCAAGAAATTCTTTGATTTCTTCTGGAAGTAGATGTTTACTCATATGTCTTTCACATTCCGTGGATAGCCAGAACATTGAAAATATCTAGAAAGATATTTAAGGAAATCGGTCTGGTTCTCTCTCTTCCTTATATAACTGAAAAAAGTCTAGAAAGTGAAATAAGCAATTGAAAATTTGTTGGTACATTTTTATAAGATCAAGGCAGGCCAGCACCTAAAACATTTCCATCCCCTCATTGATCACACCATTAAACAAATGAATCACATGGGAAAATTTCATAACAGGACATGCAATAACAGAAGTACCCAGTTTGAGGAGAAAAACAAGAAGTGACAGCAAAAAAATCAGGGAAAATGAATCATTTAACGATTACCATATATATACACACACATTAATTCACTTACAGATAGATGATACCTACCCATCAAGGCAGATCATCGGAAAAACCTCCGTTCTGTTCACAGGCCACTATGAAAAGATAACTAAAACACAACAAAACACAGCTTCTATATAAGTTTATTCACCATCGTTTCATTTTGTTATTTCGGGTAAGTTATATAATCTATAGTTACAAATAAAATACAGTTTCGAGACTGATCTAATTAAACGAGCAAGAGATCTTACTAGTTACTACCTAAAGTACGATCACAAGATGCTTTAAAGAGCGAGAGAGCTCACCTCATCAGTTTTCCAAAGGCCTTCCTCATACTTGTACCACCTCATAATCCCTTCGTCATTTTTAGTATGCTGGCACATGGTGCATGTGTCCTCCATGCATGTTAAGAACTCACGTAATCGAGCAGCCTTCTGCAGGATGATTTGATCAAGCTTCTTAATGATTTTTATCAGAGGAGGGGTAGGGAGAACTTCTACCAGAAGGCAATGTGATATATTGAGCACTTCTAGGTTTTGTAAGCCATCCAATATAAGGATTAGGGCTTCCCTATTTATCACTGCGCATCTGAGGCTCAATATCTTTAATTTCGGAAGATACATGTTTATAGTAGAAGCAAACAAAAGGTCAAAAGGACCCATGATCTTGAGTTCGCTGAAGTTCTTGCAACTTTGGGAAATTTCCTCCAAGAGATATGGGGGATTTGCTATGCTAGGCATCGTAAGTGATTCAAGATCTCTCCACATGTGAATAGCCTTGCAGATTCCAGTCTTTTTTATTCTGTTCCAAGCTGGCATAACAAGTCGCCTGAGCTGCGGGCACCTGTCAATGTGATAAATAGTACGTTACTTCTCAAATAACTTTGACAAATTAGCATATTCATCATAAGGATCATAATAAAATCCTCTTCCAACCTCTTCCCCAAACCTGAATAATAACTGACAATAAACAAAAATAACGGAAGATGACTAGAAGTTCAATGATGGTGGCAGTGGTGATAGTTGTGGAGGATGAGTTAAGGACTTAAGGTTTTGTATTTGTTTAAGCAAAAGAGGAGTTTATTATGAAAATAAATATTTTAGTACTTAGATGACCCATTAAGACTTTTGTAATGGATAAAAGTCACTAGAACAGACTATTCTATATATAGATAAAACTGTCTAAGAACAAAATTAAGAAAACAAACAAATCAAAATATTTTCATGACATAATTAACAACATTCAGACTTGAATTAAAACATAAAAAATAAAAAACAAAAAAAGCCCATCCACTACTAGAACCCTTAAACGAAAAAAATTCAAAATTTACACTTATTTTCCATAAGAAACACAAAAGCAAGTATATTAATGGTGTAAGGTACGCAATGGACCAGAAGTCCACTAAAAATACCTGATAGGGGTATCTGCAGGAAAATCAGAAAAAATCTGCGCCATGAAAAAATAGACCCTACCCCTACTACAAAAATTGTACTAACAATTTACAACGAGCAATTTACCTTTCAGCAGTATATGTCAACTGATCATCGCTAACATAGAGATTGAAGTGAAAAATTAAAGTCCTAATGTATCCTCGGCTGAGACTCAAGGAAATCTTTAACACACGAGTCAATTGCTTGTCAGAACGACCATCCACATAAACATATGGCTCCAATGGGATTTTGATAAAATTAGATTCCAACATTGATAAATCAAGCGTCTTCCAGAGCAGAGGATCGCAGCAAACAGAACGCCACGAACTGCAAACATGAGCAATGCCTGAAGTTAACTCGAAGATGTCAAAAGACTGTAAGATCTTCACCAAAATATCATTGTCCAGGTCCTCCCATCTCCTCACAGCAGATGCACCATCTTCCATTGAATCAGTTTCCCGAATATCTCAGAGTTTCAAAACATCATAAAATCTGTATACGATGTATACATAATGTTTACTTCGTATCATTCCTAGTCCTAAGCAATTGAAAAACACCCAGCTCTGTCAATAGTATTAAGTATAAAGAGTTACTACAAATCATAATACTAAGCAATCAAAGAAACATATAAGCATTGTAAATAGAAGAAGGTGAAACAGGAATATAAATATCTTACATCAGCTTGCCTATTAACATTATCCTTATTGATGCAGAATAAGATATTATCCTTATTTAAAACTTTTTAGAGGTTTCACATTTGTTTGGAGTTTTGTTGTTTTAAAGAAAGGTTTTCAATTTCCTTATATATAAGGATGTGATTTTTCTTTACTATTTAGAGAGAGATTTTCATTTTCCTTTATAAACTAGGATTCATTTATCTCTTATAGTACTGTGATTTTTACCATTTTTAAGGGAGATTGTTTTTCATGTTGAAGACATACTTATGTTACTATGATGATTGTAGAAATTAAAGTATGATTCTCCTTCTAGATTTTCTCTCGTTTTTCTCACATTTCTCTCCGAGCTTCTCCTCATTCTTCTGTAAATTTCTAGTCTCTCTATTTAATTCTTCTATTGTTTCCCCTTCTAAATTTCTCCCAGTTCTATCTATATATTCTATAGTTATCCTTTTGGGATGCCTGACCTATATCACAGATCCTCACTACCACTGAACTTCATATAATATCTCTTAAAAAGGAAAATGGAAAGTCAAGGAACATGGCTAACTGATTAATTTCTGAATAACTCACGTCAATTACTATGCTAAAATGCATGATACAAAGAATTGACAGGAAGTATACTCATAGAAGGGGAAGGAAAAGATGCAGGCAAAAACACGGAGAACAATAAAACCATTGTTTAAAAAAGCGGCTGAGGCGGCCGCCTCGCCGCCTCGCGGTGAAGGCGCTTCGAGGCGGCCGCCTATTGCGGTTTTTTGGAGGCGGCCGCCTCACTTCGACTGAGGCGGCCGCCTCAGGCCGCCTCCCGCCAAATCAGCGTGAGGCGGACTGAGGCGGCCGCCTCAGTCGAAGTGTTTTTTTTTTTTTTAAATTTTCCAAAACGTCGTCGTTTGGTTGCAACTTATAAAAAAAAAGGGCAAATTAGGTTACAAGTTACAACTCTCTCACTCTCTTCGACTCTCTCGGTTTCGACTGCTTCTCTCTCACTGTCGGCACCCATTTCCCTCTCACTGTCGGCGACTGACACTCTCGGCGACGTCTGCAACTCTCGGCGACTGCAACTCTCGGCGACGTCTGCAACTCTCGGCGACTGCAACTCTCGGCGACGTCTGCAACCTTCTTCAACTAGTGTTCTGTTGGTAACTCTTCATCTCTCACTGTCGATTTCTTCAACTGCAACTCTCTGGTTCGCCTCCTGGTTCGCCTCCCTCTCTGTTTCGTCTCTCTCGGTTTTTTCTGTTTGTTGCTTCTGTGAGTGAATTTAATTGTTGACAATTAAATTGACAGTGTGAGTTAATTTATAATGAGTGTTGGTTTAATATTGATATTTGTGATTACGAAGTATGTGTATAATACCCCATTGACAGTGAAGGTCCTTTAATGACAGTGAATTATAATTGTTAACATAAATTAAAAAATAATAGACTTTATGTTATTTGTTAAGGAAATGAAAAGCTCCACAATTAGTGGATGAAGACAATTTAAGTGAAGGAGATTCTTTGGAGGATGACACATCTGATGATGAGAGAGATTTTGACTTAAGCTTCATGCCGCTAGATACAAATGATAGCTTATTTAGGGATTAGTTATCAATAGTTTTTTGAAAATATTATGAATTATGAAGAAATGAATGTATTTTGGATTTAACATGTTTTTATTATTATGATATTACTATTTTGATTATTATTCTGATGTTTTGGATAGAGGCGCCCGCCTCGCCGCCTCGAGGCGGTCCGCCTCGCGCCTCAATGGCCGGCCGCCTCGAGGCGCCGCCACGTATTTTTAAACATTGAATAAAACCAACCATTACTCTTCCATAGTTTGATAAGCACTTTCACAAAGCTTCAAAAGTTCAAGGAGGGTGGGTGGGGGATACAAACTTTGAACTAGTATTTTTCTCTTTTCGGTCAACAAACAAGCGACTACATACTTGCTCATAAAGTGCACAGGTTTCAATGGTGACAATGAGTAACTAAGATAATTTTCAGAGTCTTAAAGTAACATAGATAATATGCACATTTTTCTCAGCATACATGACACATCTTCATTACAGCTTCCTCATCATGATAATCACAACAGACACCCAGAGTTTCAGCTGACACTTTGGATCTCCTACTCTCTTATTGTCATTATGAAATCCATTTGTTACAAACACCATTGTTAGTTATTAAAATATTCATTGGTATTTGGTCATATAACACCACGAAAACCACCAACCAGAAACATCATCACCAATCTCTCCTAAATTATGGACATCATTAATCAAGCTAAGGCATCGAAACATATGAAAATTTGTGAACTACAGCATGTCCATGAAAGGAGTTTAATACATTAATTCTTGTCCTACCTTATCAATTATGCACGCCTAATTATATCAAGCTCTCTACCTCACTACTTTGATTCAATTTTCAAACTCATAGCACAATGAGGAATGCACATTCACATTCCGAAACCGATCTTTTGCCTTGTAAAACTCATAGCACCACCAATTTAGGAGAAATCACCTCATACAAGTGCCATTACAGAACAACATCCATAAAACAACTGTACCACCAAATCAATTTTTTTTTAAAATAAAACAGCTATTAAATTCTTCATTCTCATCCTTTGTTAGATCTTGCTTGTTAATTAACAACGGCTTCTTCAAATCAAGAACTTAAATACCATTAACATCATATTTATCATCAATAACTCAAAAAATGCTCATAAAAGATCAATAAAACTATAATTACTACTAAACCCACCAAGTACTCGAAGAAAATTTTGAATTTTTTCAAATAAAGTTACTAACTTTGTCAACACAATTGGATCTTTTATTCAAAAGAATAACAACCCACATAAAATTTTCACTCCAAAATAAAATTACACGCAGAAAAAAGAGAGAACTCACAAAGGAAACGACATGAGATCATCAAGTTAAATGGAGCCATTTTGTGTTCAACCCCAAATCAATCGAAGAAACGATGAAGAGAGAGTATTAGATGATGGGAAATGACTGAAAGAACCTTCGATTTAGCAAAACTAAGTATAGTATTTTTCTATTTTTCCTCTTGGAGGGTTTTGTTGTACTTTTCTGTTTGTAAGTTTGTCTGACAAAAGCCCTGCTGGCAAACTGACAGCTTCTAAATTTTAAAACTTGTGGGTCAAACATTTTAGATTTTGAAGATGCATTACAGGGGAATTGGAAAATGTTAAAAGGGATTCAAATATGATTGAGATAAAATTATTAAAATAATATAATTTTGATGATAAATAAAAATAATATAAAATAAAATAAAATAAAATAATAAGGATTAAAACGAGTTGTTTCGATTTTAAAAAAATATTGACAAAAATTATTGGGCCGTGTCACTTTTCGTTTCATTGCTTGATTTTTATTTTTATTTATTTTTGTTAATTCTAGCCTTGTGTATTATTGGACTCAGTTCGAATCAGACCGAATCTGAATCCGATTCAAACCGATAAGCAGTGTGTAAAGCAGTCCAATCGGATCTAAAATGAGTATCAAATCTGATCTGATGAATCGGATTAGATTCGAATCCGATTGAATCAATATCAAATCGGATTTCAATCGAATTCGAGATATTAAAGTTAGTATTACATATTTTATGTGCCAAAATTTACCATTTTGGGTGGTGTAGTTGGGTTTGTTATCATGCTTGTCTCATACACTAGAGTAGAGGTGGCCAGCGGTAACCGAAACCGAACCGTTCGGTTCCGGTTCGGTTTGTTTGTTTTTTTTTTTTTTGAAAATAAAAAATTGAGATGAATAAAATAATATAATTTAAAATTATGAATTTGAATTTATATAATAAACTTACATTACATAATAATTACATTAAATTACAAATAAAATTCTTATCTAAAAAAAAATTAAATTAAAGAGCTTGAACTTAAATTTTTAAAAACTTAAGTTGCCTACGTATTCTCCAGGGGTGAGAGGAATCAAAGGTCACGTAGTTCTATTACATTTGAAAGATATTTCCCCATTGTAATTTTATAATTATTTAAATATTTAATTATCAATCATCAATCATCCATGGCTGTTGATCCTTTAGTTCCGCTTGCACTTGCAGATGCATTATCGAACAAGTCTTCAAATTCATCAGTGGCATCTTGTTGTTGCCTCAGATCAGCTCAGGTTCAATCATCCACACATGCTGGTTCTTCTAGAATGCTTGGATGCAATAAGACTGTCTGACTTCCAATATATTGTCTTCGATGCTAAAGGCTTGCTCAACCGCAATGGTGGAAACAGGTGCTGACAATATCTCTTTAGCAATAATTGATAATACATGATATATATTTTGATGTTGGTTCCACCATTCAAGGATTTAAAATTTTTTACTAACTAAACATTCAGTTGAAAACTCAAAATTTGTAGATAAATAATTATCTAATTCCGAGTTATTAGTCGTGTTATCCCTATGTTTTTTATTTCGTTGTAATAACCAACGATCACCTACGCTAAGTCTAGATTCCATTACGGTCGTTTCGCTACTACTAGATTGTCCTACTGATTGCAAGTTATATCTTATGACATATTCATTAAATAACTCTATTAAATCGTTTTTTATTTTAACTATTATTCTTGTAATATCAACTTCATTGGTTATTCCTAAATATCCATAGTAAGCGGGTAAAGCACTATTCAAACCTTCTAATTTAAATCTAGAATCAAAAACAGCTGTAATAAGATAAAGTAAATGAATGTCTCTAAAATAATTCAACAATTTTTCGTTTCATAGTAGTAATAGCTTCTAACAAAACAATATCATTAGGATCATTACTATCAATATGCTCATCGAGAGTTCCAACAATATTCAAACTTTCAAGAATAAATAAATGTGTCGTAGGATAATAAACTCCGCTAAAAATTATTTGCCGGGGACTTATTTATCTTTCACTATTAGTTTTAAGGTTTGATACCTTCACTTGTATCTAATTTTCTTTTTACTTATTGTTTTTGTTTTCTTGTGTTTCAGGTTCTCAGAAACTTCATGTGACAAACTAGAAGCTTTGAATTTCGACCGCTTGACCCGGAAATTGAAAGAACCATCAGACAGTTGAGAAGGGAACGACGAGAAAGCCAATAAGCTTTAGTCAACATGGAACCTGAACCTTTGAACGTTGCACCACCAATTCCCATTCGAGACAGAACCATTCGGGTGGTTGACAGACTCATTTCTTGTATTGTACTTCCTCACTTACCAGCAAATGCGGGTGACATCAAAACATGCATTCAGATGATTCACCAGTCAGTTCAGTTTGGGGGGGATGCAACTGAAGATCCTAATGCCCACATCAGCAACTTCCTGGAAGTTTGCGGCACTTTCAATTACAACCGATAAGCTGAAAAAGCAATGAGACTGCGTGTTTTCCCATACTCCTTGAAGGACAGAGCTAAAGCTTGGCTACATTCACTACCAGCAGGTTCTATCACAACTTGGAACACTTTAGCCACCAAATTTCTTGCAAAGTACTTTCCACCTACCAGAACTGGAAAACTGAGGAATGACATCACATCCTTTGTACAACAAGACTCAGAAACTCTCTACGAAGCTTGGGAAAGGTACAAAGATTTGCTCCGGAAATGTCCTCACCATGAGATTCCAAAATGGCTTCAAGTCCAAACTTTCTATAATGGACTTTCTGGAATAATGAGAACCACAATCGATGCTGCTGCTGGAGGAGCTTTAATGGCAAAAGGAGAAGATCAAGCCTGAGACCTAATCGAAGAAATGGCCAACAACAATTCCTTGTGGCCAACAGAAAGGAGCATGATCCAAAGAATTCCAGGAATTTATGAAAGTGGAGCCAATACAGCAGTCAACGCCAAGCTGGATCAGATATGCAAATTTACGGAGACTCTTACCACTGGATCCACAAGTTCACCATATGGAGGAGCACCAGAGTCAAACCAACTTGAAGAGACGGTGAATTTTGTCAACAATTTCAACAGACAGGGGAACAATCCATATTCCAACACCTACAACCCAGGGTGGAGGAATCATCCCAATTTTTCATGGAGCAACAATTCAGGGCAACAAAACTATCCACCACCTGGATTCCAACAACAGAACAAAGGCCATGAGCAGGTAAATGAACCAGGAATAATAGAAGTGCTGACTCAGTTAAAAAGGTACGATGCTATGTTTCAGAGCCAATCTGCTTCCATCAAAGCACTGGAGAATCAAATCGGACAACTGGCCAATGCTCAGAGTTACAGATCGCCAGGAAATCTTCCCAGCAACACAGAACCAAATCCAAGGAACATAGGGAAGGAGCAGTGTCATGCCATCATGTTAAAAAGCGGTACTGAAATCAACAAAGATGTTGGAGCCAAAACAACTGCTGAGGAAGTTCCAAAAGAAACAGGGCAACAGACAGAGGAAAAATAAGCAAAGGAAAAAGAACAGACCACTCCACCTCCACTTTTTCCTCAGCGTCTTCAGAAAAACAAACTGGACAAGCAGTTTGCTCGTTTCCTGGAGGTGTTCAAAAAGCTGCACATCAACATTCCATTTGCAGAAGCCTTGGAACAAATGCCCAGCTATGTAAAATTCATGAAAGATATTCTTTCACAAAAATGGAGATTGGGAGATTACGAGATAGTAGCATTGACAGAAGAATGCAGCGCCATCATTCAGAGGAAACTTCCCCCGAAGTTGAAAGATCCTGGCAGTTTCACCATTCCTTGCGTCATAGGAGAACATAACTTTGGTAAGGCTTTATGTGATTTAGGTGCAAATGTTAATTTGATGCCTTTTTCTATTTTCAGGAAACTGCAGATTGGAGAAACAATGCCCACTTCAGTCTCTCTACAACTTGCTGATAGAACGCTCGTATTTCCAAGAGGCGTAGTTGATGATGTGCTGGTCAAGGTTGACAAATTCATTTTCCCAGCAGATTTTATTATCATTGATATGGAGGAAGACGTAGACGTGCCAATCATCCTCGGGAGACCATTCTTGGCTACAGGTCGAACCATTATTGATGTATAAAAAGGAGAATTAACCATGAGGGTACAAGACCAAGAAGTAACATTCAATGTTTTCAAGGCCATGAATTTCCAAGATGATGAAAAGAAGAAGGAATATTTCAGACTTGATGTGATACACGGTACCATTCAGAACTCCAATGCAATGCAAAGTTCTACTAACAAACTTAAAACATGTCAATTGCCTGTGGAGCCTAAAGATAAAGCGTATTTTGCACTGAAAGAGCCAATTCTTGCACTACAAGCAACAGAAGAGAAAAAGATCCACCAGCTCAACGAATTGGAGGAATTTCACAATCATCTTTTTGAAGATGCCAAATTATACAAAGAAAAGGGCAAGAAAAGACATGATGAGAAGTTAGTGCACATACAACTGGAACCAGGGCAAAAGGTACTGTTAAACAAATCAAGGGTGAAATTCTTCCCAAGGAAGCCAAAATCACGGTGGTCAGGTTCATTTGTGATCACCAAAGTTTTACCAGATAGAGCCGTTGAGATACATGATCCTGACTCCAACAAAACTTTCAAGGTTAAAAAAATGCGTGTTAAGCACTACTGGGGAGAATCGTTTGAGCGACAAAAAGAGAGTGTCACACTTTCAGATCCAGCCTAATGATCGAGAAGTCAAGTCTAGCTGACGACTTTAAACTTAGCGCTCGCAGGGAGGCAACCCATGCAATTTGTGTATATATTGTGATCTGGTGTGTTTTATTTTTGTGTGTTTAGTTTTTGCAGATAAAGTCATTTCACGATGGAAGAAGCTCTCGCAAATCTTCACAAGCAATTTCCTTCTCTCCCTCAAAAATCTCTGATGAAAGTCTACAAAGCTCGCTTGGAACGGATGAGATTACTGATGATCAAAGGTATTCCTACTGACATTCGTTGGTTAATTGAAGCACGGGTTCGATTGGCAGGTGAGTCTTCTAACTCTTTTATTTCACATCTGCCTGGTTTAGGAAAGAGCACATATGCTAAAAAGAAAGAGCCAAAAGAATGTGTGTTTGTTATAAATGTGCTCGTATGTTTTGTAATACTCATTGTCGTTCTTTAGGAATGGTGTCTGATAACCGCGAAGATAAGATTAATTTCATTAGGGATGGCTTGAGTAATGAGTCTTTGGATGACATATCTAAAAATCTTGAGATGCATCCCAGTGGAAGTGTGTATCATGAAATTTGCATGTTATATGCACAATTCCAAAAGGAAAGACAACTGTTAAGTCTCGGGAATCTGACTCAAAAAGACCCTATTTGAAAATTTATAAGAAAATTGGATGGGAAGCTTGTCCCTGACGCATAGACGTCAATCAAGCCGCTACTTTTCTTGTAAATATTATATCTCTTGTCTTTTCTTGATAATTGTGATTTTTTTTGTTATTTTCTTTTGTTTTCTCCGACATGATCCAGACATTTTTGACTTGTTGGGGTTGGTGCTCAGAGCGCCAATCCGGGCCGTATTTATGTCTGATTCATGAGTACAAACATCCCCTTATTCCATAATATTACTTATTTATGGTTGCACCTCTTGTTCTTATATACATATTCGATCTGATTACGATTAGATTGAAACTAATATGGTTTAGTGATATGTATATATTAGACAAAGGCCCGATAATATATAATGCAGTACACAGTTACAAAGTTAGTTTGTAATTGACATTGGGAAGTGTCACTGCTATATGTATATTATCAAACATAGTTCCTGGTCAAGATTTGCTAACACGGGTCGGTTAGTCAAATCCGTTGAGACCAGTACATGTCGTATATCGAGACTTGGTCCGATGGTTTATCCCAATGAACCATGAGTCTAGGGAGACTCGTATAGACGTGTAGGTGTTTATAGTGGATAAACACTGAACGGCTCACCGAAGATTCTTAATGGATGGTACGCCAACGTCAATAAGAATCTTCTCGGGTTGAGTAGCATAGTGGTCCTTCGACTTGAGACACCACTGTGGATGTATGAGACATCCTCCACACTTAGATGGCAGTCACATCACCGATCTATTTAGATCAGACCTCCGCCTGTTCGTTGGGTGTGGATCGATCCTCAGGATATCCTGTGTGTGTCAAGATAGGATCCGTCAGTTCTGTGTACAGAGCATAGGTAGTCCATATATATTTAGCAGTCTGTTAAATCTGTGGCCACAGTATACATCGGAAGTAAGTTCCGAGTATTATTTAGAGATTGCTAATAGGGACGTCGACGGGATAATACCTATAGGGATTTGACGTTTACATTTATATCTCTGGTATTATCCGGATACCTGTGACGGAGGGATTATACGTATGCAATGACCTCGACCTGTATGATTCAGCTAGTTTATCTGTGATCGTCATAATCTACGGGTGGATAGATTATGGACATGAAATTGGATTTCGTGACGGATATACCTGAATCTAGAGAGTCTCAATAATGAAACATACTCGTAGAGCACTAGAGCAACATTTATGAATAATGATGATTATTTAAAATCGTTTAATCGTTAAATGAAAAATACATGCGAACGGGCCGAACCGTCATTTCCTAATTAATGTGTATTTGTATTTAATATATGATATTATTAAATACACATTAATAAATAGTCAAATAAAGGTATTTGACATATATCATTAATATATGTATTTGAGATATTTAAAGTAAATATAATACAATATTTGATATATTTGTATTTAATTAATTATTTAATTGTTAAATGATTAATATAATTAAAATATAAATATATCACAAATGATGAAGTTATGAAATGATTATAAGTTGCAATTGTTGACTTATACATTAAAGGAAAAGGTTGTCAAATTGATTTTGACTTCTTAAGATTTGTTCAAAATTGTTTGAAAAATGAAAATATTTTTTTCCTTTATTTTCCTTTAATTTCGGCCATACACTTTATAAATATAAGAGTTATATTTTTTCTTTGTTGCCATTGTTGACTTTGTTAGAAATATCATTAAAGTGTTTTTTGATATTTTGACAACTTGGTAACATGAAATTCAAATGAAAATGAAATGAATATTTCTTGTTTTTGTCCTTCACAAATTCGACCAAGGCTTTGTTTGGAACAAGTATATATTGTTTTTCATTTCATTTGGATCTTAACCTAATACACTTTAAAGAAAACTCCATTAAAGTAAGCAAAGGATGCTAGAGAGAAAAGAAGGAAAATCAAGAAAAGCTTGGAAAATAGTAAGTATTTCCAACCTTCCATTAGAGAGTAATTGTTCCTCTTGTTGTGGGCAAAATCTTGTGATGTTCTTGAGTTTTTTCTATTCTTTATTCTTTGTGTTTTTGATGAAAAAGTTTGGTGAAAGTGTAGAGCATGTATAATGGAGGAAGCTTGTGACTAGTGTAGTTATAAGTATTCTTTTAAGGTTTTGGAAACCATGTTGCTAATCTAGAGTTGTTGACCCACTCTTAGATGACCTGGATTTGATCTTGAGTTGTTTCATTGTGTTGAGACTTTGATTGGATGAAAGAAACATGATTGAAGTAGTTGATTTAACCAATTTGGTCTAATTTATCCAATTTGAAGAAATTGAAAAATTAGGGTTCATGACCAATTCCAAATTGGGGGTTTTCATATATGTTGTGTATTTGGATGTGTATATGATGCATATAAAGTTTCATGTTCATTGGATTACATCTTGATGTGTTTTGATGCATGAAATGACAAAGTGCACAAAATGGCACCTGGAGGTGCATTCGGCCAAGTGAGTCAAATTTGGGGATTTGGTTGCTTTTGGTGTTTTGATGTTTTGAACATGCTAAGTTCATCTTAGAAATGATTTAGAATCATTCAAAATGATTAGATCAATTTCGGACTAAAATGGACAAAATACCAAAGTAAGGGTAATTTGGTAAATTCACCTAAATATGATTTATTGAATTTTATTTCATAATTTGATTATTGGAATATTAAATAAATATGTTTATTTAATTAATCCGAGAAAAAGTTTTGAAATCGGAAGATACGATCTTCCGCCGCTTCCGCTGCGTTACCGGATTCTGCCCTTAAAACCCCTACAAAATGGTATCAGAGTGAGTCTGATTCTAGGCCTCCATAAATGATTAGCTTGTTTTATTCAATGTTTAATCATGTTTTCTTGACTTTATACATGCATGTTATAATCTAATTTGATTAGATTTAGGGTGTATGACACTTAATGGAATATCCCCGTTTAATAAGGTTTTAAAAGTAACTACTATTTGGAATACTTGTTTCTTGGTCCGTCTTGTCAATACGGTTTATAAATATCTTTTCGTTGACTACATCCGAGACCGTGCCTCTGCTGTGAGGGTGTAGCTGATAGAAATTTATTTATGCCGAATGTATATTAGATACTAGATAAATTCAAGCGAAAGTGGAATCCTGAACGTGCCCTAGCTGTCAGGGTTACGCAAGTAACTTGAATTTATCATTGACAAGTTTAACCTTGGTACGTCTCCTTGTGGGCCTGCCTTCGCAGCGACAACGAGAAACGGCCAGGACCGAACCTTGGAGTCACTAGTGAGTGATTGACAATTAGTTGTCTACCTGTGAATATACGTCGGCGAGACCGTGCCTCTGCTGTGAGTCGAAATATATTCATGGGGTCCTCTTCCCATTATGGAATTCGATTTAATTATTGAATTCTCGTCTTTCCGTTGGGGATTACGGCATTACGTAAAAATAGTGGGAGGCACTGCTAAGTTTAAAATATTCCATAACTTAGGCAGTGTATGTTATTATGGAAATTGCCGCTTGTTTGTTTCCTTATTCTATTGTATATATAGAATTAAACTTTTTTTTACTGCACACATATTATGATATGTTATCTGACTTGACTCTTGGTTGCAGTTATTCTAGAATAGGTTCTAGATACTACTAGACTATGATATTATTAGATTAGTCTAAACCATCGGGAACTGTTGTTCCGATTTTCTTCAAAAATAAAGATGGTTAATGACTTAGTTTCTAAGCCATGATAGATAATCTAGATAGATATCCCCGTTAGGATATAATACTTTAGAGACAATAGTTTCTTATGCAGTAAGAATTGACTTGAATTAGTTCATGTCTCGAGATTCTTGACTGGCATTTAGAAAGCCCTATTAGGTATTTGTTTATCTAGTAATGACATTTCTAAGCTTTAATTACCTTTAGAGGTAATGTGTCTGACACAATTTGCTAATCAGTTATTTACAATTGTTGTGAATAGTTGAATGCAAATAGTAAAGCTAAAGAAAGGAGATGCGTATATTTGTGTATAGAAAATATCGATTTTCACAATACTACAACTATAGGTATTGGATACCAGATCTCCCGTCTAGTTATTTGAAATATTGGTTAACGATTGTTTTGATATTTGATATCGGAACTTGCGACTATTGGATAATCACTTGTTCTTTATAAACAATTGTTACATATTTTATAATAACTAGTCGTGTCATTGACGTAGAGATAAACATAAAGAGAAATTATTCGGTAAAGTAAATAATTTAGAACGGTGCTTTATGAGTTTAATCACTTAAGCATTGGATGCTTATTCCGTATGGTAAATGATTGTTTGATACTAGATCACACTACACATCCTTATCCATTTAATGAATATTGTATTCAGGAAAGTGATTAAGATCTCGTTTAACCAATGATTGTCATTGGACCACCAAATTTATTTAACTGATACATTGGATGTATGTAGTTTTATAAATAATAATTGCTTAAAGTAGTTTTCTTTATTTTGTAACTTAGTTGATGAATTGTCATAACTTAGTTACGTGTTTCTGAAGGAACACATATTGAAAGTCTTGAAAGTATCAAGTACTTTCAATCCGTTCTGATGAAACGTAGATTGAACATTTTTGACTTGTTCAAATATATTCAATCTAAAGGTCTTAGAGAATTCTATCCTCAAAATTCATAACATGTCTTTGAACTGTTCAAAGATCTTTGATACGATCAAACGTATGAATTAAAGCAATTAGTTCTAAGGTTATTTAGTGAATATGATTCATATTCAATATTGTTCTTCCACGATTCCATCTTGATGGAATTGAGTAGTGGGAGCAATCGAATCTTATATGATTTGATTCGTCTGATATTGAAAGTTACCGAATTAGTTTCAATACTCTTGGGGTTATACTCCAGTAACACTAATTCATCTATTTAATTAATGTTCAACTATTTTCTACAGTTGCATATATGATATGTATAGGTAGAAAATTTGAATCTTGAAAAGTTTGAGATTTCAATCTTTCTTTTATATAATAGTTATATAATGGAAATTACTTACACCTCGGAGGTATAAGTAAAAGTTTATCGTTTATTCTGTTTAATAGAATATTGTATTCTATTTGATAGAATATCTTTCCTACGATTCTAAGTAATAAAATCGTTTTATTACTTGGTGTGTAACATCAGATGTTAACTATTGTAGAAAAGACTTGACTTATTGAAGTCAAATGTGAGAATGATAAATTATAAATGGAACTATGTAATTAATAAGATGAAACAACCCCTTACATCTTCCGTGCAAGTCCAATAGGATAACAGAATCATTCACGAGTATTTGATACTTAATGGTTCCGTTGTTTTCTTATTGAAGAAAAATTATCCTATGACTTTTAATGGAAGCGATATTTGATATCGATTCTGGAAGTTCACCATTGAACCTTAGATATAAGATTGTTCATAGCTTACTATGATCAAGTTTTGAACTTGATTACGCTTTCATTATGAATTAGTTCATGATATGTGCTAATTGTTTGCACAACGGAAGCAATGTGAGCTTATTAAAGGTTTGACCTTTATAGTATGACAGTGAGAAAAGTTATACTCAGCAATCTATTGTAGATTTTGAGAAAACTTATCTCTAGTCACTAATTGAACAATTAAAGATATATTGGTTAATGTTGATAATAAACTGTATATTTTAGCTAAAGAATGCAAAGTGGCGTTTTTGGATGACTTATTCAGATAAGAGATCAGTTGTGATTTCCTTATTTGAAGAGTTCATTCTGAAATGGCCCTAGAGTTTGTGTTCTGCTGAGATCGCAGTTTAGTGTGCTAGCTTATAGAGCCTATTGTAGACTCGGATAAGTCTTCCAGAAGTATGTGTTCTCTATTTTTGATATCGTCAGATTGTCTGATCTTGTCAAAGTATATAGAATACATATGTGATTAGAAGGGTTAGTGGGAGCGTACATATTACTTTCTAGTGTTATATATCCTAACGACATTATCATTATTATAGTAATAATGAGATGTTTGTGAGGTAAAAGATTTACCTAAGTCTTCTTTACTCCGTGAAATCAGTGGGAGTAGTCTCTGTTATATTTGATATAAAGTTTTATATAAGATATAAAACCAAGAGACTTGTGAGATACTCCTATTATTCGTACATTAGATATGATCTAATAAAGGACATAACAAGGCTATCTGTATGACAGTTAGTATAACTGTTCGACAGTTATTGTATGTCTTATACATAGTATTCATCTTTCATAAAGGATGATTCCTTTTTCGAAAGAGATATTGATTAGAATGTCTAAACAATATTATGTATCATTTGATGATGACATAGTGAATACTTTACTATATGCGATTATCGATGTCGATTTAATCGTAATTGTTACGAGTTATTTTGACATCTTATAGACCATATGATGGATCTTGAAACACGTTCTTTGTGATCTTTGAGATATTAAGAACGAGTTTCTAATTCATGGAGAATACAGTCTGCAACCATTAGGGTCATATTAGTTTTGAGACTAATTATGACGTTAGACAGTCTACGTCATAAAGAGTCACAAATAATGCAGTGGGAGTGTCACGAAGGATTCTACTATTTAGTGGAATCAAATGCAACTTTTGAAGTATTGACTTATGAAGTTGCATAGTGACCTTTTAAAATAGAAGTTTTAAATTGGTTTGTGTTGCGGTTGTCCTCATAATATTTTGGATTTGATCCCTAAATACTTGGACAACTTAGTAGCTGTAGCATAATACAGATATAGCATCCATTTCATATTAATGTATAATTTAGATTCTACAAAATATGAATGATGCTGACTATGGGAAACGATAGAGTTTGTTTGACAAACTCGATATTTCATAGCGGACTTGTTTCTTACCTCTTAAGTACTGGGTGAGCTTTTGAGGGCCATGTGCATACGATGCACATTGAGACGTGTATATGATACCGTGGATTGGCACTAGAGCAAGTGGGAGAAATTGTTGGGGTTGGTGCTCAGAGCGCCAATCCGGGCCGTATTTATGTCTGATTCATGAGTACAACATCCCATTATTCCATAATATTACTTATTTATGGTTGCACCTCTTGTTCTTATATACATATTCGATCTGATTACGATTAGATTGAAACTAAATATGGTTTAGTGATATGTATATATTAGACAAAGGCCCGATAATATATAATGCAGTACACAGTTACAAAGTTAGTTTGTAATTGACATTGGGAAGTGTCACTGCTATATGTATATTATCAAACATAGTTCCTGGTCAAGATTTGCTAACACGGGTCGGTTAGTCAAATCCGTTGAGACCAGTACATGTCGTATATCGAGACTTGGTCCGATGGTTTATCCCAATGAACCATGAGTCTAGGGAGACTCGTATAGACGTGTAGGTGTTTATAGTGGATAAACACTGAACGGCTCACCGAAGATTCTTAATGGATGGTACGCCAACGTCAATAAGAATCTTCTCGGGTTGAGTAGCATAGTGGTCCTTCGACTTGAGACACCACTGTGGATGTATGAGACATCCTCCACACTTAGATGGCAGTCACGTCACCGATCTATTTAGATCAGACCTCCGCCTGTTCGTTGGGTGTGGATCGATCCTCAGGATATCCTGTGTGTGTCAAGATAGGATCCGTCAGTTCTGTGTACAGAGCATAGGTAGTCCATATATATTTAGCAGTCTGTTAAATCTGTGGCCACAGTATACATCGGAAGTAAGTTCCGAGTATTATTTAGAGATTGCTAATAGATACGTCGACGGGATAATACCTATAGGGATTTGACGTTTACATTTATATCTCTGGTATTATCCGGATACCTGTGACGGAGGGATTATACGTATGCAATGACCTCGACCTGTATGATTCAGCTAGTTTATCCGTGATCGTCATAATCTACGGGTGGATAGATTATGGACATGAAATTGGATTTCGTGACGGATATACCTGAATCTAGAGAGTCTCAATAATGAAACATACTCGTAGAGCACTAGAGCAACATTTATGAATAATGATGATTATTTATAAATCGTTTAATCGTTAAACGAAAAATACATGCGAACGGGCCGAACCGTCATTTCTTAATTAATGTGTATTTGTATTTAATATATGATATTATTAAATACACATTAATAAATAGTCAAATAAAGGTATTTGACATATATCATTAATATATGTATTTGAGATATTTAAAGTAAATATAATACATATATTTGATATATTTGTATTTAATTAATTATTTAATTATTTAATTGTTAAATGATTAATATAATTAAAATATAAATATATCACCAAATGATGAAGTTAGGAAATGATTATAAGTTGCAATTGTTGACTTATACATTAAAGGAAAGGTTGTCAAATTGATTTTGACTTCTTAAGATATTTGTTCAAAATTGTTTGAAAAATGAAAATATTTTTTCCTTTATTTCCTTTAATTTCGGCCATACACTTTATAAATATAAGAGTTATATTTTTTCTTTGTTGCCATTGTTGACTTTGTTAGAATATCATTAAAGTGTTTTTTGATATTTTGACAACTTGGTAACATGAAATTCAAATGAAAATGAAATGAATATTTCTTGTTTTGTCCTTCACAATTCGACCAAGGCTTTTTTGGAACAAGTATATATTGTTTTTCATTTCATTTGGATCTTAACCTAATACACTTTAAAGAAAACTCCATTAAAGTAAGCAAAGGATGCTAGAGAGAAAAGAAAGGAAAAATCAAGAAAAGCTTGGAAAATAGTAAGTATTTCCAACCTTCCATTAGAGTGTAATTTGTTCCTCTTGTTGTGGGCAACATCTTGTGATGTTCTTGAGTTTTTTCTATTCTTTATTCTTTGTGTTTTTGATGGATAAAAGTTTTGGTGAAAGTGTAGAGCATGTAATGGAGGAAGCTTGTGACTAGTGTAGTTATAAGTATTCTTTTAAGGTTTTGGAAACCATGTTGCTAATCTAGAGTTGTTGACCCACTCTTAGATGACCTAGATTTGATCTTGAGTTGTTTCATTGTGTTGAGACTTTGATTGGATGAAGAAACATGATTGAAGTAGTTGATTTAACCAATTTGGTCTAATTTATCCAATTTGAAGAAATTGAAAAATTAGGGTTCATGACCAATTCCAAATTTGGGGGTTTTCATATATGTTGTGTATTTGGATGTGTATATGATGCATATAAAGTTTCATGTTCATTGGATTACATCTTGATGTGTTTTGATGCATGAAATGACAAAGTGCACAAAATGGCACCTTGGAGGTGCATTCGGCCAAGTGAGTCAAATTTGGGGATTTGGTTGCTTTTAGTGTTTTGATGTTTTGAACATGCTAAGTTCATCTTAGAAATGATTTAGAATCATTCAAAATTGATTAGATCAATTTCGGACTAAAATGGACAAAATACCAAAGTAAGGGTAATTTGGTAAATTCACCTAAATGGATTTATTGAATTTTATTTCATAATTTGATTATTGGAATATTAAATAAATATGTTTATTTAATTAATCCGAGAAAAAGTTTTGAAATCGGAAGATACGATCTTCCGCCGCTTCCGCTGCGTTACCGGATTCTGCCCCTAAAACCCCTACATGACTATCATGATTTATTTTACTATTTTGCTACTAATCGTCCTTTGGAAGATACTTGTGCTATTTTTACTCACCCTTTTCAGGTATTACAAATTCAACTCATCATTGCACTTTTGAAGACATCCAGAGTAAAACATGGAAGCCACTTCAAGAAGACGAGTTGAAAACATTTGTGTTTTTTGCGGTAGTAGTGTTTTTGGTGTTAAGCCACAATACGTAGAAGCAGCATAGGAATTGGGTCGAGTCTTAGCTGCAAGGAATATGCACTTAATATATGGCGGAGGCAATCTTGGATTTATGGGGATCGTTTCAAAAGCTGTACAGAAAGGAGGCAGTCATGTTTTGGGAATCATCCAAAACCCTTGGCAGAAGCAAATCTTATTGAACCATCAAACGGAGAGGAACTGATCGTTCCAGGTATGTCTGAATGACTAGTAGAAATGATTAACTGTGCTGATGTTTTTATTGCTTTGCCAGGTGGCTTGGTACATTGGAGGAAATTTTTATTGTGCTATCTTGGGCGAACTGAACATACACCAGAAACCAATTGGGTTGTACAACGTTGATGGATTTTTATGATTTTCTTTGTGTGTTTCTTGATGATGCCCGGAGAAATGGGTTCGTGTCAAAACCTTTAAGAACTCCTCTTTACTGCCAGAACTGCTCCGGATCTAATTGACCAACTCTTAGCATATGAACCACAAGTTGACCTTATCCTTTCAAAGATAAATTGGTCCGAGGACGATCGTAGTAAGAGGCATTGGGGACAATGTCTCATTTAGGTTTGGGGGAAGGAATTATTGATCAGTACCTTGTTTTTAGTTTGTGTGTTGCTTTTATTTTTAGTTCAAAATTTTTTGAAAAATTAAAAATTTCAAAAATTATAAAATATTTTGCGTTTTTGTGTTGACTAAAAGGGTGAAATTGGTGAGAGATAGCTGAGTAATAAGTTCCCACTCCTGATACGTATCTCAAACCCATTTTCGAAACAAGTTAATTTTTGTTTATTTCCTTTTAAATTATTTAATTGTAAATTCTCCTTAACACTGACTAAAATGGATCTTCATATGCTCAGTTGGCAGGTATTATCAATATACATAGTAACATACGGGCATGAGCTAAAATTGAAAAGTTTGTAATATTTAGTGCTCTAGTTTAATTGGAGGAAGCATCTCAAAAAATGATGGAGTAAAAAAAAAAATCTGAAGTCTGAGTAATTAAGTTCGTAGGGGTGTCTTAACACCTGGTGCCCTAAAGCCAACTGGTTTGGGAGCCACCGACCCAAAGCTCGCTACATAGACAGAAGGTATTGTATATAAATAAAAAAAATCCGAAAAATCCAAAAAAATACTCCATTGCTACAAAAAGGTGTGAATTCTGATAAAACATTAGGACAAAAATATTACTCTCTTATCAACTGCACTTGTGACTGTTGTGGGCAAAAATGAGTTGTTTAATATTTTGATAGTTGTGTATATGGAGAATGATAAATATAATCAAAGAATTTACTTATTCGGTAGTTTAAAAAGAAAGAAAACAACTAGTAACTTGGAGTAGAAATTTCACATGATTAGTCATTAACTTCTTTATTCTCTTTTCGCTTGTCTTTTTACTTTTGTGTGCATTAGTTTTACTTCCTATTTACTTTTGTAAAATGTTTGTGGGTATCATTGCTGTAAACCCTCACGAGACTACAACTCGTCCACTAGGGACACCTAGGGGTTTAAAGGCTTGTTGCATACGCTAAATGCAACCGTGATCCCTACGAAAGTGGCTTAGTTAAATTTTATTATGTTATTTTATTTTATGTTTTGCTCGAGGACTAGCAAAATGTTAGGTTTGGGGGTGTGATGAGTGGTAAATCTATCACTGTTTCCCACTTATTTAACCTAATATTTTGTATAGTTTCTTGAGTTTTGTGAATATTTTGATGTGTTTTGTGTTATTTTGTAGATAAATAAAGTTTCAGGACATTCTGGAGGTGATTTGGACCAAAACAGTGAAAATTAGAAAAAGGGCATTTTGGTAATTTGGGCGCGTCGTGACGCCTAACGTGCGCCGGTCACTTGCTAATGTGCGTCAGGTCAACATGTCAGAATCTGAAAAGTTTGACTTTGCTAACGTGCGCCGTGCCACATGTCACCATCACAAAGGATCCGCTAACATGCGCCGGGACACGTGTCACAAGCCTATGGTGCCGACACTCCGCGTGACACGTGTCATCTTCTCATTGGACCGAATCATCGGTGAATCATATTCTACCACGTGTCATCTTCTCATTGAACCGAATCTTACCGCGTGCCACGTGTCGAATTCTTATTGGGCCGACGAAATCCGCGTCAACAGTCAAAGTCAAAACGCGTGGACCAAGTGAACCGTTCGAGCTTCGCGACGCCAAAGGCTTTGGCGTCGCGACGCCCGTGGCCTACCGAAGTTTATAAATTGAGCTCGAGATTTCAGTTTCAATGGCACCATTCTCTCTCATTTCTTTGATGTAAATAAGGAGTCTTCTCTTTAGTTTCTTTTAATTTCAGTTTTGTAATTAAATTTTAATTACTTTTTGTAATAATAGTAATTTACTTTCTTTATTTTTACAGTGTTTACTATTCAACCATGAGGAGGTAACTTCCCTCTACTAGGGTGAAAGGTAATTCTTTTACTATTGTTATTTAAATTAATCTCCCTTAAAAATAATATATTCACTATTTAAAATTTGACTTAAAAATGATACCGCAATATTGGTCGGTTGGTAATTCATTTTAAACTGGTTTAAACCTGACTAATCAAGGATACCGCCTATATGGCTGGTTGGCAATTAAATTTTCTTACCGTATATATGCCAGGTTCATGGACAAATCATACCGCCTTTATGGCTGGTCGGACTTAATTTGAATTAATCAGGTTACCGCCTATATGGCTGGTTGGTAATGTTATCATAAGTTTATATATTATTTTATGGGAGATATCTAAAATAGTAAATAATAAAAGTAATTCCTTTTACCTTAGCATTTTATTTTATTGTAATTTACTTTTCAGTATTTACTTTACCGCATTTACTATTTCGCGTTTTTTTACTTTATGGCTTTTACTTTTAAGTTTTTACTAGCCCTAGCTATGTGTCATAACTAAGTTAGTTATCTAGGGTTGTGATGAATTTCAATATCACCGGTTTATAAGGGTTAGATTATAGTTTGGGTAATATAAAGATTTATTTATTGAGTCTTAATCTTAATGCTTTTTATTAGGCCACTAATAAAATTGATTAGGTAAACTTAAAATGAATTAGCCATAGAGATTTTAGGTTTGAGACCTTAGACTCAATAGCCCACGATCTTCCTTGAGGATAGATAACCCTTTAATAGATTTCCTTACAAGATATGAATATATCTATCGGGCGGGGTAGCCATAATTGGAATTTGATCTTAATGAATCCAGGTAATTTGGTTGACATAGACATATGGTTCAATTGGGTTATACTGGGTATTTGTAATTGACCATCGGAAGAGGCTTTTACATAATTTAGTGTTCCAGGTTAATAAATCAATATTTTACCCAACTATAAGATAATCACTTCATCTTTAAATAATATTGGAAAGATTCACAACCCTAGATAGTTTTTAATATTGAGCAATTTTATTTACTTGTCTTTAAATCCAAAATCTTCACCATTTCAAATCAATCAAATAACTTGTTAGATACTAGTAATCATTTGACCTCATAAAATTAATAGATAAGGTTTTAAGTCCTCGTGGGATCGATACTTTTTATACTACTTGAACGATACGTGCACTAGCGTTATACGCGTGTGTAAGCACCGGTCAAGGTTCTCAAACACTTCTTGAGACGAACCAGAAGCTTTGAAATTCGTCCGCTTGACCCAGAGATTGAAAGAACTATCAGACAGTTGAGAAGGGAAAGGCGAAAAGGCCAAGAAGCAATCATTAACATGGAACCTGAACCTTTGGAGGTTGCACCACCAATTCCCATTCGAGATAGAACCATTCTGGTGGTAGATGACCTCATTTCATGTATTGTACTTCCTCCCTTACCAGAAAATGCGGGTGATATTAAAACATGCATTCAGATGATTCAGCAGTCAGTTTTGGGGGGAATGGAACTGAAGATCCTAATGCCCACATCAGCAACTTCATAGAAGTTTGCGGCACTTTCAATTACAACCGAGGAGATGAAGAAGCAATGAGACTGCAGGTTTTTCCATATTCCTTGAAAGATATAGCAAATGCTTGGCTACATTCGTTACCAGCAGGTTCCATCACAACTTGAAACTCTCTAGCCATAAAATTCCTTGCAAAGTACTTTCCACCAGCCAGAACTGCAAAGTTGAGAAATGACATCACATCCTTCGTGCAACAAGATTCAGAATCCCTTACGAAGCTTGGGAAAGATTCAAAGATTTACTCCGGAAATGTCATCATCATGAGATTCCAAAATGGCTTTAAGTCCAAACATTCTATAATGGACTTTATGGAATAATGAGAACCACAATTGATGCTGCTGCTGAAGGAGCTTTAATGGCAAAAGGAGAAGATCAGGCCTGTGACTTAATTGAAGAAACGGCCAACAACAATTCTTTATGGCCAACAGAAAAAGCATGATCCAAAGAATTGCAGAAATTTATGAAGTTGGAGCCAACACAGCATTGAATTCCAAGCTGGATGTGATTTGCAAAAATCTGGAAACTCTTAACATGAAAGTTAAATGGTGGATCCACAAGTTCACCATTTGGAGGAATACATGAGTCAGAATCTTACAACCAACGAGAAGAGACATTGAACTATGTCAATAATTTCAACAAACAGGGGAACAATCCATATTCCAACACCTATAACCCAGGGTGGAGGAATCATCCCAATTTTTCATGGAGCAACAATTCAGGGCAAAAGAACTATCCACCACCAGGATTCCAACAGCAAAACCAGGAGTTTGAAAAAGAACTAGAAATGAAAGAATGGATTACAGAGATGTTCAAAAAGCAACAAGCAGCATATGATGCTATCTTTCAAAGTCAATCTGCTTCTATTAAAGCACTGGAGAATCAAATTGGACAATTGGCCAATGCTTAAATTTACAGACCGCCGGGGAATCTTCCCAGCAACACAGAACCAAATCCAAGGAACATTGGGAAAGATCAATGTCATGCCATCATATTAAAAAGCGGTACTGAAATCAACAAAGATGTTGGAGTCAAGGCAACTACTGAGGAAGTTCCTAAAGAAAGCAGTAAAGCAGTTCCACAGATGGAGGAAAAAGAAGCAAAGGAAAAAGACCAAATCACTCCACCTCCACCTTTTCCACAGCGTCTTCAGAAAAACAAACTGGACAAGCAGTTTGCTCGATTCTTGGAGATTTTCAAAAAGCTGCACATCAACATCCCATTCACAGAAGCATTGGAACAAATGCATAGCTATGTCAAATTCATGAAAGACATTCTTTCACGAAAACAGAGATTGAGAGATTACGAGACAATAGCATTATCAGAAGAATGCAACGCTATCATTCAAAGGAAGCTTCCCCCAAAGTTGAAAGATCCTGGCAGTTTTACCATTCCTTGCATCATAGGAGAGCATAACTTCGGTAGGGCTTTGTGTGATCTAGGTGCAAGTATTAACTTGGTGTCTTTTTCTATTTGCAGGAAATTACAGATTAGAGAAACAATGCCTACTTCAGTCTCTCTACAACTTGCTGATAGAACGCTCGTATTTCCAAGAGGCATAGTTTAAGATGTGCTGGTCAAGGTTGACAAATTCATTTTCCCAGTAAATTTTATTGTCCTTGATATGGAGGAAGACGCAGACGTGCCAATCATCCTCGGGAGACCGTTATTGGCTACAGGTCGAACCATTATTGATATACAAAAAGAAGAATTAACCATGAGGGTACAGGACCAAGAAGTAACATTCAATATTTTCAAGGCCATGAATTTCCCAGATGATGAAAAGAATGAGGAATGTTTCAGACTTGATGTAATACATAGTGCCATCCAGAATTCTGATGAAAGGAAAAGTTCTACTGACAAACTTAAAGCATGTCAACTGCCTGTGGAGCCTGAAGATAAAGCGTTTTTACATTAAAGACGCAGATTCTTACACTACAAACAACAGAAGAGAAACAGTTTCACCAGCTCAACAAATTGGAAGAATTTCACATACAGCCTTTTGAGAATGCCAAATTGTACAAAGAAAAGGCCAAGAAGAGACATGATGAGAAGTTAGTGTGCATACAACTGGAACCAGGGCAGAAGGTACTGTTAAACAAATCAAGCGTGAAATTCTTCCCATGGAAGCCAAAATCACGGTGGTCAGGTCCATTCCTAATCACCAAAGTTTTATCAGATAGAGCCGTTGAGATACATGATCATGACTCCAACAAAACATTCAAGGTTAAAAACAAGTGTGTCAATCACTATTGAGGAGAATCATTTGAGCGACAAAAAGAAAGTGTCACACTTTCAGATCCAGCATAACGTTCAAGCAGTCACGTCTAGCTGACGACGTTAAACTTAGCGCTAGCTGGGAGGCAACCCATACAATTTTTGTATATATTGTGATTTGGTGTGATTTCATTTTGTGTGTTTAGTTTTTGCAGGTTAAGTCATTTCATGATGGAAGAAGTTCTCGCAAATCTTCACAAGTAATTTTCTTCTCTCCCTAAAAAATCTCTGATGAAAGTTTACAAAGTCGCTTGGAACGGATGAGACTACTGATGATCAAATGTATTCCTACTGACATTCGTTGGATTATTGAAGCACGGGTCCGATTGGCAGGTGAGTCCTCTGAATCTTTTATTTCGCATCTGCCTGGTTTAGGAATGAACACCTATGCTAAAAAGAGAAGAGCCAAAAGAATATGTGTTTGTTATAAATGTGCTCGAATGTTTTTTTGATACTCGTTGTCGTTCTATAGGAATGGTGTCTGATAACCGCGAAGATAAGATTAATTTCATTAAGGATGGCTTGAGTAAGGAGTTTTTGGATGACATATATAAAACTCTTGAGACGCATCCCAATGGATATGTGTATCACGAAATTCGTGTGTTATATGCATAATTCCAAAAGGAAATACAACAGCTAAGTCTCGGGAATCTGGCTCAAAAAGACCATGTTTGCCAATTTATAAGAAAATTGGATTGGAAGCTTGTCCCTGACGCATAGACGTCAATCAAGCCGCTACGTTTCTTGTACATATTATATCTCTTTGTCTTTTCCTAATAATTGTAATTTGTTTTGTTGTTTTCTTTTATTTTCTCCGACAGGATCCATACCTTTTTTACTATCACGATTTATTTTACTATTTAACTAATAATTTTCATTGGGCAGGTACTAGTGCTATTATTTTACTCACCATTTTCAGGTGTTATAAATTCAACTCATCATTGCACTTTTGAAGACATTCAGAGTAAAACATGGAAGCCACTTCAAGAAGACGAGTTGAAAACATTTGTGTGTTTTGCGGTACTAGTGTTGGTGTTCAGCCACAATACATAGCAGCAGCACAAGAATTGGGTCGAGTCTTAGCTGCAAGGAATATGCACTTAGTATATGGCGGTGGCAATTTTGGACTAATGTGAATCGTTTCAAAGGCTGTACAGGAAGGAGGAAGTCAAGCCTTGGGAATCATCCCAAAACCATTGGCGGAGGCAAATCTTATTGGACCATCAAACGGACAAGAACTAATTGTTCCATGTATGTCTGAATGACTGGTAGAAATGATTAAAAGTGCTGATGCTTTTATTGCTTTGCCAGGTGGTTTGGGTACATTGGAGGAAATTTTTACAGTGTTATCTTGGGCAAATTTGAACATACACCAGAAACCGCTTGGACTGTACAACTTTGAAGGATTTTATGATTTTCTTTGTGTATTTCTTGATGATGCCTGGAGAAATGGGTTCGTGACAAAACCTATGAAAGAACTCCTATTTACTGCCAGAACTGCTCAGGATCTAATTGACCAAATCTTAGCCTATGAACCACAAATTGACCCTATCATTTCAAAGATAAATTGGTCCGAGAACGATCGTGGTAAGAGGCGTCGAATAAATCTGGATCTTAACCTGTAATTTTTCACTTAGATGTAGAATTTCAGCTAACCAGGTACGGTTTTCTAAACTCTTCTTCTACTGTTTAAGACATTGAGGAAAATGTCTAATTTAGGTTTGGGGGAGAGGAATAGTTAATTTGTATCTTGTTTTTATTGTTGTTATTTTTAGTCTAAATTTTTCGAAAAAATACAAAAAAAAATTGAAATATTTTACAAAAATCAAAAAAATATTTTATGTTTTTTTTTTGTGTTTTAATTTGATTAGTCGGGTGAAATTGGTGAGAGATAGCTGTGTAAGGAGTTCCCACTCCTAATACGTATTTCAACCCATTTTCGAAACAAGTTAATTTTTGTTTATTTCCTTTTGAATTATTTAATTTGTAAATTCTCCATAAAACTGACTAAAATGGATCTTCATATGCTCAGTTGGCAGGTATTATCAACATGCATGGTAACATACGGACATGAGCTATAATTGAAAAGTTTATAATATTCAATGCTCTAGTTTAATTGGATGAATCATCTCAAAAGTGATGGAGTAAAAAAAAATCTGAGATCCGAGTTATTAAGTCTGTAAGGGTGTTTTAACACCTAGTGCCCTAAAGCCAACTGGTTTGGGAGTCACTGGCCCAAAGCTCGCTACATGGATCAAAGATGTTGTAAAAATATATATATATCTGAAGTCTGAGTAATTAAGTTTGTAGGGGTGTCTTAACACCTGGTGCCCTAAAGCCAACTGGTTTGGGAGCCACCGACCCAACACTCGCTACATAGATGGAAGATATTGTATATATATATATATATATAAAAATCAATCAATCAAAATCAAAGAAAAAATCAGAAAAATCAGAAAAATTATTCCATTACTATAAAAAGGTGTGAATTCTGATAAAACTTTAGGAAAAAAATATTACTCTCTTATCAACTGCACTTGTGACTGTTGTGGGAAAAAATGAGTTGATTAATATTTTGTTGGCTGTGTATATGGAGAATGGTAAATATAATCATAGAATTTACTTATTCAGTAATTTAGAAAGAAAGAAAACAACTAGTGACTTGGAGTAGAAGTTTCACCTGATTAGTCACTAACTTCTTTATTCTCTTTTCTCTTGTCTTTTTGCTTTTGTGTGCATTAGTTTCACTACCTTTTTACTTTTGTAAAATGTTTGTGGGTATCATTGATGTAAACCCTCACGAGACTACAACTCGTCCACTAGGGACACCTAGAGGTTTAAAGGCTTGTTGTATACGCTAAATGCAACCGTGATCCCTACGAAAGTGGCTTAGTTAAATTTTATTTTAAAGATATTTATGTTAATTTATTCTGTGTTTTGCTCAATGACTAGCAAAATGTTAGGTTTGGGGTGTGATGACTGGTAAATGTATCACTTTTTCCCACTCATTTGACCTAATATTTTATATAGTTTCTTGAGTTTTGTGAATATTTTGATGTGTTTTGTGTTATTTTGTAGATAAATAAAGTTTCAAGACATTTTGGAGGTGATTTTGGGCCAAAACAATGAAAAATAACACAAAAGGGTAAAATGGTCATTTGGCGCGTCGCGACGCGCTGCCCGCGTTGCGACGCCTAACGTGCGCTGCTCCATGCTAACATGCGCCGGGGACACGTGTCAGAATTTGAGTAGTTTGATTTGATAACGTGCGTCGTGCCACATGTCAACATCACAGCCGATCTGCTAACGTGTGCCGTGCCACGTGTCATCATCCAATGGTGCCGACAATCACCATCGCCACGTGGCCCTCCACGTGTCTGCACCTCATCGTCCACATCAGCAGTAGACCGAGTCAACTTGCCACGTCATCGTCACTCAATCACAGCGTGCCACGTGTCGCAATCCTACGGTGCCGACAATCACTTTTGCAAGTGTCGCCACGTCATCGCCACATCAGCATAATTATTGAGTCAATTATCCACATCGTCACGTCATCGGATAAGAATCTGAAGCAGCCAACCAGAGTGCGACACGTGGCGCGTCGGGACACGAAGCGCGAGTCGCGACGCGAGCAGCCTACCGAGGCCTATAAATTCAGCTCATTTTTCTGATTTCAGATGTACCTTCCTCTCTGAATTCTCTTATGTAAATAGGGAGTTTTATATCTAGTTTATTTTAATTTCAGTTTTGTAATTAATTTTAATTACTTTCTGTAATAATAATTTAGTTTATTTACTTTTTCAGTTTTTACTATTCAACATGAGGAGGTAACTTCCCCCTGCTAGGGTGAAAGGTAAATCTTTTATTATTAATATTTAGATTAATCTCCCTTAATTATAATATATTCACTAATTAAAATTTGACTTAATGAGGATACCGTTATATTGGTCGGTTGGTAATTCCTTACAAACTGGTTTTAACCTGACTAAGTTTGGATACCGTCTGGTTGGTTGGTTGGTAATTACCGCATATATGACTGGTTTATGGACAAATATTGATACCGCCTTTATGGCTGGTCGGACTTAATTTGACTTAATCAGGTTACCGCCTATATGGCTGGTTGGTAAAATCATCACAAGTTAATATATTATATTAAGGGAGATATCTAAATTAGTAGTGATAAAAGTGGATCCTTTTACTCTAGCATTTTCTTTTATTGTAATTTTCTTTATTTACTTTACCGCATTTACTTTTCAGAATTTTTACTTTATGTCTTTTATTTTTAAGTTTTTACTAGCCCTAGTTATGTGTCGTAACTAAGTTAGATATCTAGGGTTGTGATGAATTCTAATATCACCTGTTTATAATGGATTATTTTATAGTTTGGGTAATTTAAAGGTTTACTTATTAAGTCTTAAGCTTAATGCTTCTTGTTAATTGGCAACTAATAAGATTGATTTGGTAAATCTAAAATAAACTTGACAAATGAATTTTAGGTTTCAGCCTTAGACTTAATAGCCCACGATCTTCCTTGAGGATAGATAACCCTTTAATAAATTTCCTTACAGGATAGACATATACCTGTCGGGAGGGGGTAACCTTAATTGGAACTTAATCTTAATGAATCCAGGTAAGTTGGTTGACATAGACATATGGTTCAATTGGGTTATACTGGGTATTTGCGTCTGACCATCGACAGAGGCTTTCGCATAATTTCGTGTTCCAGGTTAGTAAACTGATATATTACACAAACATGAAATAACCACTTCATCTTTTAAAAGATATTGGAAAGATTCACAATCTTAGATAATTTCTTAATATTGAATTTTCTTAAACCTACTTTCGTGCAAATTTATTTACTTGTTTTTAAATTTAGAATCATCACCATTTGAAATCAATCAAACAACCTGTTAGATACTAGTAATCATTTGACCTCATAAAATTAATAGATTAGGTATTAAGTCCTCATGTGATCGATACTTTTTATACTACTTGAACGATACGTGCGCTTGCGTTATACGCGTGTGATTACGCCGGTCATGAACGTAATTCGTAAAAGTAATTTTTTCACCAAAACTTAAAGAAAGATGTGTCATACAAGTTAATTTAGCAAATTCTTCTCTATTTTTAGAATCAGAATATTTAAATAAATCTAAAGCACTCGTACCTCTACTAGATGATGCGTACCTGGCCATTTGAGTTTGCGTCGTATCAAGTCCAAGTTCAACCGCATGATGTCTTTCCAGGTGATTGATCATATTGCCGTATCCACCAGAAAATTTATAAGAAACCACACAATGGTTGCATACTGCTCTTGAACCTTCATCGGCAACATATAAATGAAAATGAATTTTGAAAACATCCGAGGAACGAGACTTAACTTCTCTTCTCCGTGAACCGATACTAGGGCCGCTCTCTTGGGTTGGCACATTTGACATTGTATTCTCAAATGAGCTTTCCATTAGAGAGAATTGAGATTGAGAATTGAGAGAATTGAGATTGAAAATTGAGATTGAGAATTGAGAAATTGGTTTGTTGAAATAATGAAAAATCACTCATATTTATACATTTTTAGAATATTTTTGTGATACATAAATTGCCTCTAAAATTAAACGTTTTATTACCGTTATTAGGGATAATTTGGGAAAATTAAAATAAATTTTTTAATATAATTTTTTTTTTGGAATTGGTGGCTCCCTGCCCCCAGCCCAACGGCTAGTAGCCGTTGGGTGTTCCAACCAGTTCGATTAGGGTAAGAACCCTAACTGAACCGGTCAGATTCTGATTCGGTTCCGGAATCGGAACCGGAATCGGTTGGAATCGGAACTGTCCGGTTCCAACCGGTTCGGTTCCAGTTCCGAACCAGAACCTTGGTCAGGTCTACACTAGAGGTCATGGGTTTGAGCTTAGACTCACACATTATATTTTTTCTATTTTTCAATCTAAATTAAAAAAAGACGATCCCTATCTAATTCTTTCTCTTTGCAATTAATAAAAAACATCGGGGGTTGGATTAGACATTTTCCACGTCATTAAAATTGGATTGGGTTGTGACAATACAGTATAGTACGAAGCTCACGACACATCATTGAGCTCTGACCGAACTTATGTTTTAGGCAACGTAATTTTACAAGTCAATTATGTAAACTAACAGAAAAACACAAATGAGAAAATCTATAATATAATGGAAGTAGCACGTCATCTGAATAATAATTCAATAATTTATTATCATACGTGTTAAAATATTAAAAAACCAACTAAAAAATGGATATTAACATCACTCTTCGTTATACCAAAGAATTACTCAAAGACAAATATATAATAATTTCGAATTTTAAAAATAAAAAAGTCAAAACACGTAACAACTGGTCGTTTGGATGGAGGTGGTATATCATGTGCCGGGTGTATATGTCATCTCTCTCACAGCAGGCGGGCCCCACACAGTTGTGGGGCCCGCCTGCTGTGAGAGAGATGACATATACACCTGGCACATGATATAATTTTCGGTTTGGATGGGATTTAATAGTTGGAAATGTAGAACTCAAAAGGACTATTAATATTGGAAAAAGTTTTGTAAACATAAAATCATTATAGAAGCTTAAGAAAACGGCATTTCATGGTATCGTTTTGTCTGCTACATTATTCAAATTTAGAAATCGGTGGATGTCTTGATTTCAATAATAAATACACCCAAATCCAAAATATAAAACTCTATACAAAATCTTAGTAAATATTCAAATCAATATTCATATTTGTTCCGTTGTATATTTGTCACCGCCGCCGTCTATCCAAAGTAGTGGCATTTTGCTTTCTAATGCAACGGAGAGGAGTTATATATCATTTTATTTTCTATAAATTTTACTTGTTTATTAAAATATGTTTTTCTCTTTTTTGTTTTTTTAATTACATATATGAATTGTGATTATATAAAGATGAAAGATTATTTGGATTTTGGACCCACGATGCAAAAATAAAGAGTTGAGTGATGATGAATGAAGTGGATATATTTTATGTAATTGGTTTGTTGGGAAAGATGATGAACGCAAATATACTTGGAGAAAGATATATGATCAAACATAAGTTTTTTATAAAGAAAACGAGGAGTTGTTTTTTTTTTAAATCATTGGAAATCATGCCGCCAATCAATTCATTTTGGGTTTAAGCGAAGTAGGTAAAAATTTTAACTGTCTCATACTCTTACAAGAAATGCACTCCTTGAATTTGAATCGGGGACCTCAATATCATATCTTGAACCCTACACTATCAAATCACGTCCCTTGAGGAAAGAGTTGTTATTGTTGTTTGTTCTGTGCTCCTTCTAACCCAAAAGAATCAACCAATTTATAGCATTCAAATATGAAAAATTGAAAAACAAAATCATAACTACCATATTAATTATAACAATTAAATTCAAAGTCAAAAGATTATAAGGAAATTGCAAAACATTACTATGTCAAATCTAGCTCAAAATAGGTCAACAATTGTCCTATATACTTACATAGTTACTTAATCATCATTGAGAATTATATATGTTGATGGTGATTTCTGTGATTAAGGAATTTGAACAGTTCGACAAGGACAGAAAGAGAATTTCCCTTTTTTGGAGTATCAGATGTTCAGAGGTATTGGATAGTCCTCGGCCAGGGACAATCCGGACTCAGTTCCCCGGGTCTGGCCGACCAGAGGACACAGTATGATGCGAATCTCGGGGACCGAAAAAATCATAACCGAGACCGACCATATCAGACCGGTAGCTCGGTTCAGCTATAATTCACCTCATATGATGAAATGAATGGCTCAGATATTCCGGGTCAGGTCGGCAGTATCTTTTATTGTTCGGAAGACCATCTGGCCAATCTCTTGAAGACCGATGTGTGACTGGGGTAGTTTAGACCTTTCCCTCTGACACATACCATTATTTGAAAGCTCTTTACATGCTGGTTTCAATATGTTGCGTGTGGCAGTGTACAAAACAGGTTGATGTGACAAGCCGTCAGGTGGCATGTTTTCTTTCGGGGAAGACATTTTTGGGGCAGAGAACCCGTCAATCAACCAGAGGGTCACGTGGGTGATGTTATTAAGGCGTGGGAATAGCGTTGTAACTCCTTGGGTATATAAAGGAAAGTTAGTTTCATTTATAAGAGGATAGAAAATTTTGTAAGAAAGAAGAGAACATTATTTGTAAAAAATCAAAGAAACAGACAGCTCGGTTTCCCTTTAGACCCGCCCCTAAACAGGTCAGCCGAGCTCAGTTTGAATAATAAAAACAACACCCCACTTTGTGCCCATGGACGTAGGCTGGACTTGCTCCGCCGAACCACGTTAAACTCTCTTGTCGATTTTTGTGTTTTCTTTGCCTTTTTGCTACATTTGTTTTTGGTCTCCCATAAGCAAACAAATTCAAGGTTGAAGGAGTATTATCTCGAAATAGTTATCTCGAAACTGCCACTGGGACGAAAATCATTTGTCAACAATATATAAACTACTCGAGCCTTGACTTTCTTTCCCATGTGAGATAAATAAATTTTCTTTTAATTTTTCCAACTTCATAAGTATACTTTAAAAGTTTATTTTTTATTCACCCGGACATCATTTTGAATATACAAATATATTATTTCAAAATATTTATGGAATAGATTCTGAATTAATGATGACCTTTTATTTTTACAAAACATGGCTCACTACAAATTATGCTACATATGTTTTCGTAATGAAAAATAGCACATTTTGAGCTTTCGCATCGGGCACCCAAAAATTCAAGACCGGCCCTGCAAATAGCATTCATCATACTATTTTACAACAGACATAATATGAGCTCAACAGAAATAATGTTGTGCTAATGCGATACAAGAGTTTGATGAACTCCAACAGTAGTTTTATTATCATATAGTACGGTAGTTTATGTACCATTTGATATAGATTTTAGTGAGCATGTAAGCTCACTTATATTCTCAGTATTATACTTATAAGCTAGTTTATACCCTCAATCAATACTCTCTATCAAACAATATTTTAGTGAGTTGATCGTAGACTAGCACAAAGCATAAATTACTAATTAAATCTTAAAAATAATCTAAAAATTAAAAGTATTTGAACTCTTTTTAGTTGCCCTTGGAGAGGGAACATGTAACAATTTATCCTTGGGATGGGAACAATAATTGGAAAACGACTACTTATATTTTGTAGGCTAATTAAAGAGCCAAATGAGGAATCCGTCAAAGAAGGTGTCGCTTATTTAATTTAATTTAATTTTTTTTAAAATATTTAGTAGTTTTATGACAAATATACAACATTTAACTTGGAAGATATTTTAATAATTTCAACAAATAAAAAACTTTAAAATTATAAAGGAAAAAGTATAGTTTTGTGCTAGTGAATATTGTCAAAAGACAATTTAATAAAACACAAGATGAAGTTGGTTCGAAACATGATATATTGGCAGGTCATATTGTGGGCCTGGACTATTGGCACCCTTAACAAATCCACTTAGAATTTCTTTTATACACTAATGCAATTATACGGGATGGCCTGTCGGGCTTGAGTGAATACGGGCGGGCTGAACCCGGATTTTTCTCAAACACGATTTTTTTTAAAAAAATATATGTTACTATTTTAATTAAAATTGAAAATTTAAATGTTTAGTGGTCTTTTTTGGATTAAGCCTTAAACATTTAGAATTGAATGAAAAAAATTAAATTTTAAGATAACGAGACCCTGACTTTTGTATAAAAGTTGCAAGAACCTTTTTACAATTGGGCCGGAGGCTAAAGATTCGCCGGTTCGAATTTTGTCTTGTCATCCCTAACCATCACTAATGGAAGCATGAAACTGGTGAAAAACAGCCCTAAAAATGCGGGAATGGTTTAATTTAGTGTTGAAAGAAAAAATAAATATTAGGTACTATTTGGATCTTCGTTCACATAGGAAATTTACTTCTATTAGAACGGAGATGACAATGCTCGTATCGGTCCATCTAACGAACAGACATAAAAATTATATTTTTATATGTCTCTAACATAATGGCCCCGTGAACCCATCCCAATTGAAATTTTTACCATCCATAATGTTAATAATCTAACTGTTGTCAAATATCTCATATGCATAGAATTGGGTTAATGAATTTAGTTGAGGAGATAGCTTGTTGCTATTTGCCAAGACTAATTCAATCCATTTAAGTCCAAATTATGTAGCTCTCACAGCTTCCATTTCCATTAACAGTCCAATTTTAGTGACCCTTTGCTTGCAACACTTTTTTTTTTTAGTGGAAACAAGTTGCAATTTATATATCAAATTTGAACTATTAATCAATTAAATATGCTTTAATGACTCTTGTTTGTCATTAGCTTAGCATTTATAATAACAGAGCCTTGACAGGTGGGACTCAGTTGACCCCCTATGAATTAGTTGGGGAAACCAATTGTTTAACATAATAATTGCAATTATTTATGCACATTAAGTATCATTTTGGAAGATTATAAAATTTATAAACTCCATGCCGACATGTTACCTCATTAATCTAAGATATGTTCGGCTGATGGGGTTTGGCTTCTTCGATGCTATATGTGAAATCGACACCTAAACGTCCAAGGTTTGTCATAATGTATATGTAGATTTTTAACGTTTAGAAATGGACATTGAAATTTTTTTCGTTGGTGTTTTTGTTTATTTGGAGACATCAAACATATGATTTGAAGGTTTATTTATCCGTATTGAATATAGGAAGACTCTTGCATTCGTCATATGGTTTCGTTTTCATAAGAAACCTCTTTCACGTGGGTTTTCCATATACATGATAAAATATGTGGATGTTATGATTTGAACTATGAACTTGAGTTCATATGGTAGTTTCAAGTGCAATATGATATCATGGTTGCACTTAAAATCATTATATGTACTTTCAAGTCCGTAGTTTGAATTGCACCACCGATATATATGTTTCTTCAAATACGTTGGTTTCATGTGCAAGAGACTCATTATATGGACAAATCCGTGAGAAAAATGGGGACTCAAGTCCTCCAATATCCCAAACGGATAAACGTGCCATATAGTGGGATCTCACATAAAAAAAAATACGACTTCATCATTAAATTATATTATTTGAGATATACGCCATGATACAATAAATTCACGAAGGGAGTAATAGGAGAACCATCCATACTTGTAATAACCCTAATGTTTAGTGATCAAGCATGGCTTTCCTGCTATCGTGATCATGAAACGACTATAAACTTGCTAAACATGGCTATAAAATTGTACATAAGTATAACTTGTTTTTTTGCATATCATGAATACAAATGTACGTGCAAATCTTATACATACACAATTTAATAATTGTTAACACTTAAATACATAAATACATACAAGGCCTTATGGCCTGACTTGACCATAACTAACTATTGGGCCCGACTCTGACATTGATGACCATGGTGTATAATGACTACCATTGGGTCCCGTCTTCTCCAAAATCCATTCTCCATATGCATGAATCTGAAACTTACAAAACAACTCGAGAGTGGGGTGGGTCAGGTCATTTGAAAGATCCGGTGAGTGAATACTGGAGGGTCAAAAATAACCGACACCTAAAACATGAATATCTAAGAACTAAAACTGAGAGAACATAAATACACATGAAGCAACATGAAAGGAGAAACAACGAACATTACTGAAAATTTGAAAACATGGCATGAGAAACTTAAACTAAACCTTGCCTGAAAATTAATCATGACGTGAATACTGACAACTGAAATGTGACATGTGAACTGAGAATATGATGACTGAAATTCCCTACAAGCAATAGCGATAAACCAAACTCTATACCCAAGAGGATGAGTGAATTGGGTTACGGCTAAAATATGCGGAAATAAAAATATTTGCCGATTTTAAGTTAATTTACTAATTAAGCTTAAGGTCAATTTTCTCTATTGTATTTAAACAACCTATATGCAATTTTCTAATATATAAGCATGTAATAAATAAAACTTGCAATATGTAAAGAATATAGGGATAGAGAAAACAACACCGAGATTTATAGTGGTTCGGCCAATAATGCCTACGTCCATTCCCCCAAGCTGAGCTTAAAGCTTTTCACTAATAACGAGTTTCCGTGGCTCACTCGCAATAAGAGTTTTACGCAAGGTGCACTCTGAACCTTTACACTTTGAGTTTTCTACGTAGGCTCACTCGAAAACCTTTACAATTATCCAAACGATGGGATTTCAAAAACCGCAAGTGTTTTGTATAAAGAGGTTATAAAATACACTTGAGCACTCACAATGATAAAGAAGATTGTGTGAGTTGGTTACCCAAGTGATCTAAGCTCACTACTAATGTATATGAAGGTGTAGTGTGTGTGAGCTTGATGAATGCGTGTATATGATTAAAAAGATTTATAAACACTATTGTTTTTGCTCTATGAGATTATATGAAGGTTTTGTGTTATGTCTCATGTGTGGCAAAAACGAATTGGGGATATAATTTACCGTAAAATGCAAGACAAGCCCCAACAGCTCTTTCTAAGACTGGTATGCCGGTCTCTGACATTGGTATGCCGATCTCCAATGAATTTATTATCGTTTGAAGAACTAGCCGTTAGACTAGTATGGAAACCGGTATGGTAACTAGTATAATGATCGGTTTGGTCATTGTCGGTTCCAGAATATGTGTATAATGAAGAGCTAGACCGGTATGGTCACCGGTATGATGATCGGATTAGGTCATGCCAGTTCCAGTAAAGGAACTAGCCGTTAGGCTCACCGGTATGGAGACCGGTTTGGTGTGTGTCGGTTCCAATAGCCATGCAATCCTCAGGTCCACCGGTATGGGACCGGTAAGGTCCGTGTCGGTTCCAGTGAGCATGTAAAACTCAACATCTCACCGGTATGGACACCGATAAGGGACCGGTATGCCGGTCTCTGTACTAAAAATGCAAATATGAAGGTTTAATGCATTTTGTACATGAATCTAATGCATCTAAGTGAATGTGCATGTTTCCTATGAGCTTATGAATACTCAAATCACATTACAAATAGAGCTCTAAGCTAAGACTTCATATAAAATCTTCAATGTATGCAAGTCTTCACATTCTTCGCTCTTCACCATCGTGTGCTTCGACATCTTTTTGTATTGTCTCACTTTTGCGCATCGAAGACTTCACTCTCGTTGCATCATCAAAATCCAGTATGTGATTATGTCTCTAACAAACTCCCCATTTTTTATGATGCCAACCCTTTAAAACTTGTGAGCTTCTAGGAGTCCAAATATTGACGATTTTGCTCCCCCTCAATATTAGCTCCCCATCAATGTGTGATTGTCTTCAGAATAGCTCTATAAGACTTAGACAAACACATTAGTACACTTACTCCCCTTAATCCAAGGGTGAGGGTAAAACAAGTTTTAATATCATTTCTAATGATTTCTCCTTCTTTGACATTATCAAAAAGTGGAGAAGCAAAAAATTAAATCTAAATGAGATACCAATCACTATGTGCATTAAATGATTATACCAAAATTTAAAAATATGCACATTTGGCATTCCCCATTTTTGCCATAAGATGTAGAAATCATGTATAATGTAATTCTAAAAAATTTATACCATGATTATCAACTTGAACAATGATTAATGCAATTCAATGATTTCTTCCCATAATTATGATACCAATTAATCAAATATTCATGCTTTTCATTATACCAATGGGAAATTATATTGATGTATATGCATTTCATGATATCAACCTAAAATTTATGTCAACATATATGCACTTCATTTTCATTCAAATATGTTAAATGACAAAGGCATGTTCAATGCAAGTCAATCAAATGATCACATATATGATATTTAACTCAACAAATTCAATGTGATACTTGTTGATACAAAATGGGTTTTTAAATGTATGATTAAGGCATTTAATGATATCAAATGAACAATTGATACCAATAGAATTTTGAATATATTACCCTAATCATTTGTATGCTTCAAAATATTTATACCAATTTGAAATAGGCATATACACATGATTTAGAGGAAACGGTACCAATGTTCCTGTGAGCACGGATTATACCTTTTACCGTTGTGATTCCTCATTTCTTTGAGCCTTTGGGATCAATTTGCAATTCTCTTTAAGATCATTGCCAAATATCCCCCTACAAAATTATCAAGTGCATTTTGGTACCTACATTTCTTAGGTCCATTGGGGTTAAACTTGATTCCTTGAGGAATTCATGCATTTTTAATCACATTCTTGTTCATGCATTCAAAAATTTTGTGTCTCTTTCTATTACATGCATGACATGTGATATTTTCATTGATAGAAATATGAGCATGAGAATCGGATGCCTTAAACAAAATAATTCTTCAAAAATTTTCTTTTAATATAAGGCCTATATCATAATCCTTCTCTTTTAAATGCACATTTTTGGGATCCAATAAGCATATTAAAATTTTTCTGTCCCAATGTGAATTTACGAACTATGTTTTGCAAATCTATAACCTTTTTGTTTAATAAAACATTTTCATTCAATATAGATTCACATTCACATGTTTTTGAGCTAGATGACATATTAGATATGACATTTTCAAGTTCTAGCTTTTTATCTCTTAAACATGCATTTTCATCATTTAAGCATGCTATTTCATTTTCATGTTTGGCCTTTAAGCATATAATCTCATTATCTAAAACATGAAATTTATCCATACAAGATGCATGATCATTTTTAAGTGATGAATGCTCATTTTAAACCAATTTTAATTTTTTCTTAAGCATATCACACAACTTATTTAAACATTAAATGCATCAAGTAAATCATTATAGTCTAGAGAGTTGTGTACCTCTTCTTCTTCGCTTTCAAAGAATAAATTCTCATCCTCGATAGCCATGAGTGATAGATTTGTTCTTTCTTTGAATTCTTCCTCCTCGGATGAGCTAGAGTCGCTATCGCTCCAAGTTAAAGTAGCTTTCATTGTCTTTTTCTTGGATTTTCCTTTCATTTTCTTCAATGGGCAATCATTAGCTATATGACCCGGTTTGTTACATTCATAACAAACAATTTTCTTGTGCTTTCGTGGCCATTTTTCTTTTTTCTTTTCATCCGTCTTTGATTTTCCTTTAAGCTTTACGAATTTGAGGAGTTTCTTGACTTTATTGGTTATTATTGCTAATTCATCATCACTATCCTCTTCATTTGAGCTTGAGTCATCTCTTTTTCTTGCTTTCAAGGCAAGATTCTTCTTTGTTCTCTTCACATCTTCCTCATTTTGATCTCCAATTCATACTCAAGTAATTTTCCAACCAAATCATCAAACTTCAATAGGTTCATATCGCTTGCTTCCTTTTATTTTTATTTTTTTTCAACTCTGGATGTCTTCAAGAATGTAATGATGAGATGAATTTATAGAACCTGAAAAAGGATGAGTAATAATAGCACTAGTACCTACCAAATGATAATTATTAGCTAAACAGTAAAATATATCGTGAAATTCAAAAAATCTGGATCATGTCGGAGAAAATAAATGAAAAAACGAAACAAAACAAATCACAATTATTAGATATATACAAATAGAAAATAATAATTACAGGAAGTAATATCTTGAATGACGTCTATGCGTCAGGGACAAGTTTCGCATCTAATTTTCTTATAAATTGGCAAACAGGGTCTTTTAGAGTCAGATTCCCGAGAATTAAATGTTATATTTATTTTCGGAATTGTGTATATAACATGTGAATTGCATGATGCACATATCCACTGGAATGCGTCTCAAGAGTCTTAGATATGTCATCCAAAGAATCCTTACTCAAGTCATCCCTAATGAATTTAATTTTATCTTCACGGTTATTAGACACCATTCCCAAAGAACGACAACAAGTACATGTCATGCGTGCATGTTTATAATAAACACCCATTCTTTTAGCTATTCTCTTTTTAGCATAGGTGCTTCTTCCTAAACCATGCAGATATGAAATAAAAGAGTAAGAGGACTGACCTGCCAATCGGACCCGTGCTTCAATAATCCAACGAATATCATTAGGAATACCTTTGATCATCATAAGTCTCATTCGTTCCAAGCGAGCTTTGTAGACTTTCATCAGAGAGTTTTGAGGGAGAGAAGGAAATTACTTGTGAAGATTTTCGAGAACGTCTTCCATCCTAAAATGTAACTTTACCTACATAAATTAAACACACAAAAATAAAACACACCAAATATGAATATATACACAAATTGCATGGGTTGTCTCCCAGCTAGCGCTAAGTTTAACGTCATCAGCTGGACATGACTGCCTGAACGTTAGGATGGATATGAAAGTGTGACACTTTCTTTTTGTTGCTCAATTGATTCTCTCCAGTAGTGCTTGACACGCTAACTATTAACTTTGAATGTTTCATTGGTGTTGGGATCAAGTAACTCAACTGCTCCATATGGTAAAACCTGAGTAATCACAACTTTCTAGGGAAAAGTTTCATTATTGAATTGTATAACAACACATGCTGCCTTGATCTAGTTGTCTGCGCATTATTTTTCGATCATGCCATTTCTTGGTCTTTTCTTTGTATACTCTGGCATTCTCATAAGCCTGTAGGTGAAATTCCTCTAATTCATTGAGTTGGTGGAGTCGTCTTTCTCATGCTGCTTGTGGATCAAGATTTAACATCTTCAGTGCCCAGTACACCTTGTGTTCAAGCTCCACTGACAGATGGCACGTTTTCCCAAACACCATTCAATATGGGGACATACCAATGGGTGTCTTGTTAGCTGTTTGGTAGGCCCATAATGCATCATCTAATTTTGTAGACCAGTCCCTCCTTGTTGATCCAATGGTTCTCTCCAGGATTCTTTTAATCTTCATGTTTGAAACTTCAACCTATCCATTTGACTGCGGATGGTAAGCTGTGGCAACTTTATGAGTAACTCCGTATTTAGATGGAGTGCATCGAAGTATCTGTTGCAAAAATATGTGCCACCATCACTGATAATTTCCCGAGGTGTTCCGAAGCAAGTGAAAATATTCTTTTTAAGGAATTTTATCACCACTTTTGAATTATTTGATGGCAATGTTATTGCTTCAACCCATTTGGAGATGAAGTCTATTGCAACTAGTATGTATAGGTTTCCGAATGATGGAATAAATGGTCTCATAAAATCGATCTCTCATACATCAAATATCTCAACTTCCAGAATATTTTACAGAGGTCCTTCATTTCTCCTCGAAATATTTCACATTCTCTGATACCTATCACATTAAAGAGCAAATAGATAAGCATTTTTAAACAAAATGGGCCAGAACAAACCTGACTGTAGGAATTTGGCTACAATTTAATCTTCACTGAAGTGCCCACCGTATGGTGATGAATGACAATGCTACAGGACACTATTGACCTCCTCTTATGGAACACAACGTCTCAGTAATTGATCAGAACAACATTTGAACAGATACGGCTCATCCCAGACATAGTGCTTGACTTCTTTGAAGAACTTCTTTCGTTGTTGATGTGTCTATTCCAACGGCCATTTTCCCGATACTATGTAATTTACATAGTCATCATACCAAGGGACATCCAGTTGTTTCATGGAGAACAACTGTTTATCTGGAAAAGTTTCTTTGATTGTCAGTTCATTGCCAGTTGTTTCTCCATTCTCGAGCCTTGATAAATGATCTGCCACTTGGTTTTCTGTCTCTTTCCTGTCTCGGATCTCCATGTCAAATTCTTGCACCAGAAGCACCCAACGGATCAATCTGGGTTTGACATCTTTCTTCGTGATCAAATATTTGAATGCTGAGTGATCTATGTAGACCACCACGTTGGGACTCAGCAGATAGGAGCGAAATTTATCAAAAGCGAACACAATTGTGAGCAACTTCTTTTCAATGGTTGTGTAGTTGAGTTGGGCTTCATTCAGAGTTCTGCTGGAGTAGTAAATGGTATGTAAAAATTTTGTTTTGTGTTGTCCCAAAATTTCAAGTACAGTAAAATCACTAGCATCGCACATCACCTCAAATGGAAGAGTCCATTCTGGTGTTACTATGATGGGGGAGAGACCAGCTTCTGTTTTAAGATCTCAAAAGCTTCGTGGCATTCTTTGGTAAAGTTGAAAGACATATCTTTCTCCACCAGATTGCATAGAGGTTTAGCAATCTTAGAGAAGCCTGCATGTCTGAGAAAACTCTGAATCCCTTTGACAGATGTTGGTGGAGGTAATTTTTCAATTGTTTCAATCTTTGTTTTGTCTACCTCGATTCCTTTTTGTGAGATCCGATGTCCAAAGACAATGCCTTCTTGCACCATGAAGTGGCATTTCTCCCAATTAAGTACTAGATTGGTATATTCGCATCTTTGTAGCACATTTTCCAGATTTTGCAAGCAGCGGTCGAACGAGTCTCCAAACACAGAAAAATCATCCATGAAAACCTTCATACTTTGTTCCAGCATGTCTGAGAAGATGGCCATCATGCAACATTGAAATATGGCAGAAGCATTACATAGTCCAAATGGCATCATGCGGAAAACAAAACTACCATACGGACATGTAAAAGTGGTTTTCTCCTGATCTTCTAGGGCGATGGCAATCTGATTGTACCCCGAGTATCCATCCAGAAAATAATAGAACTCATGTCCCGCCAATCTGTCTAGCATCTGGTCAATGAATGACAGCAGAAAATGATCTTTCCTTGTTGCTTTGTTCACCTTCCTGTAGTCTATGCATACTCTCCATCCAGACACTGTTCTTGTTGGAATCAACTCGTTCTTTTCATTTATGACTACAGTAATTCCTCCTTTCTTTGGCACACACTGCATAGGACTCACCCAAGTGCTGTCAGAGATAAGGTAGATGATGTCGGCATCCAACCATTTGATAATTTCTTTCTTCACGACCTCATTCATGATTGGATTTAGTCTCTGTTGATGCTCCACTGTGGGTTTGTACTTGTCGTTCATCAGAACCTTATGCATGTAAAATGATGGACTAATGCCTCGAATGTCTGCTATAGTAAAACCAATGGCTTTCTTGTGTTCTCGTAACACTCTCAGTAACTTTTCTTCCTGCTCCAATGTTAGCGACAAAGAAATAATCACAAATAAATCAGAAGCGTTTCCTAAGAATGCATATCTGAGATTGCTCGGAAGTAACTTTAGCTCCAGCTGCGGTGGTTCTTCAATCGAAGGCTTTATTCGCTCCTTTTTTTGTAGTTCCAAACTTTCCACCTGTGGTGTTGATTTTAAGCGAAATGGTCTATCAAGATAGTTGATACATACCAGAATTTTAGCATCTAGCTCGTTGTCAGTCATGTTGGTAATGCAAGCTTCAAGTTTATCCGTGGAAAGTGGCATTACATCATTATCCTGGATAATACTATCTACAACATCAATTCTGAAACATTCCTCCTCCTTTTCATCACTCGGGAATTTCATGGCTTTGAAAATATTGAAGGTAACTTCTTGGTCATGCACTTTCATGGTTAATTCTCCTTTTTGTACATCAATAACAGTTCGACCTGTAGCCAAGAATGGTCTCCCACGGATGATAGATACATCTTTGTCTTCCTTCATGTCAAGGATAATGAAATCTACTGGGAGAAGAGTTTCTCGACTTTGACCAGCACATCTTCAACTACTCCTCTCAGAAATGAGAGTGTTCTATCAACAAGTTGTAGAGAGACTGAGGTGGGCATTGCTTCTCCAATCTGTAGTTTCCTGTAAATTGAAAAAGACATCAAATTAACACTAGCACCTAAATCACATAAAGCTTTACCGATGTAATGTTCTCCAATGGTGTATGGAACAATCAAACTGCCAGGATCTTTCAACTTTGGGGGAAGTTTCCTATGAATGATGCTGCATTCTTCTGTCAATGCTACTGTCTCGTAATCTCCCAATCTTCGCTTTCATGACAGAATGTATTCATAAATTTAACATAGTTGGGCATTTGTTCCAAAGCTTCTGCAAATGGAATATTGATATGCAATTTTTTGAAGACCTCCAGGAATCTATCAAACTGTTTGTCCAGTTTTTTTTCTGGAGACGTTGTGGAAAAGGTGGAAGTGGAGTGAATCTTTCTTGATATTTTTCTTTTGCTTTTTTTTCTTCCATCTGTGGCTCTGTTTCTTTTGGAACTTCCTCAATGGATGCCTTGATTCCAACATCTTTGTTGATTTCAGTACCGCTTTTCAAAGTAATGGCTTGACATTGCTCATTCCCTTTGTTCCTTGGATTTAGTTATGTGTTGTTAGGAAGGTTACCTGGCGGTCTGTAACTCTGAGCATTGGTCAGTTGTCCCATTTGATTCTCCAGTGCTTTAATAGAAGCTCAATGGCTTTGATTCAATGCTACTTGATTTTGAACCATAGCTGCTCAAGCATCATATTTTGCTTCTTGCTTTTTGAATATCTCTGCAAACCATTCTTTCATTTCTGGTTCTTTTTCATACTCCTGGCCTTTATTTTGTTGTTGGAATTCAGGTGGTGGATTGTTCTTTTGCTCTGAATTATTGCTCCATGCGAAATTAGGATGATTCCTCCACCCTGGGTTGTAGGTGTTAGAATATGGATTATTCCAATGTCTGGTTAAATTGTTGACATAATCCACCGTCTCTTCATGTTGGTTTGCCTCTGGTGTTCCTCCATATGGTGAACTTATGGCTCCGGTGATGTTTACAACTTGCGTGCTAAGTGTTTCCAGGCATTTGCACATCTGCTCCAGCTTGGCATTCATTGCTGTGTTAGCTCCAACTTCGTGGATTCCTGCGATTCGTTGGATCATGCTCCTTTCTGTTGGCCACAAAGAATTGTTGTTGGCCATTTCTTCAATTAAGTCCCGAGCTTGATCTTCTCCTTTTGCCATCAAAGTTCCTCCAGTAGCAGCATCAATTGTGGTTCTTATCAGTCCAGAAAGTCCATTGTAGAAGGTTTAGACTTGTAGCCACTTTGCAATTTCATGGTGAGGACATTTCCATAGCAACTCTTTGTACCTTTCCCAAGCTTCACAGAGGGATTCTGAGTCATGTTGTACAAAGGATGTGATGTCATTCCTCAGCTTTGTAGTTCTAGCTGGTGGAAAACATTTTGCAAGGAATTTAGTGGCTAGAGTGTTCCAAGTTATAATGGAACCTGCTGGTAGTGAATGTAGTCAAGCCTTAGCTCTGTCTTTCAATGAATATGGAAAAAAAACACACAGTCTCATTGCTTCTTCTGCCGCTCGGTTGTAATTGAAAGTGCCGCAAACTTCCAGGAAGTTGCTGATGTGGGCATTATGATCTTTAGTTACATTCCCCCGAAACTGAACTAACTGGTGTATCATCTAAATGCATGTTTTGATGTCACACGCATTTGCTGGTAAGGGAGGAAGTACAATACAGGAAATAAAGCCATCAACTACCGAAATAGTTCTGTCTCAAATGGGAATTGGTGGTGTAACTTCCAAAGGTTCAGGTTCCATATTGATTAGTGCTTATTGGCCTTCTCGCCTTTCCCTTCTCAACTGTCTAATGGTTCTTTCAATCTTTGGGTCAAGCGGTCGGATCTCAAAGCTTCTGGTTCGTCTCATGTAGTGTTTGAGAACCTGAAACAAAAGAAAACAGAAATAATAAATAAAAATAAATTAGATACAAGTAAAGATATCTAACCTCAAAATTAACAGTGAAAGATAAATAAGTCCTCGACAATGGCGCCAAAAACTTGATCGACGTGATCACACGTATAACGCAAGCGCATGTATCATTCAAGTATTATAAATTGTATCGACCCCACGAGGACTTAATACCTAAGCTAATAATTTATGAAGCCAAATGTTTACGAGTATTTAATAGATTGGTTGTTTGATTGGATGGAGACTTTAAACTAAAACAAGTAAATAAAATAGTGTGAAGGTGAATTAAAGGTAAAATCAATATTACTAAACTATCTAGGGTTGTGAATCCTTCAAATATCTTTTAAATACGAAGTGGTTATCTCATGTTTGTGCAATATATTGGTTTACTAACCTGGAACAAGAAATTATGCAAAAGCCTCTGTCGATGGTCAGATGCAAATACCCAGTGTAACCCAATTAATCATATGTCTATGTTAACCAAGTTACCTGAATTTATTAAGATTAAGTTCCAATCGTGGCTACACCTGTCTGACAGGTATATGTCTATCTTGGAAGAAAATCTATTAAGGGTTATATATCTTTAAGGAAGATCGTGGTCTATTAAGTCTAAGGCTGGAACCTAAAATTCCTTCGTCAAGTTAATTTTATGTTTACCATATCAATCTTATTAATGTTCAGTTAACAAGAAGTATTAAGCTTAAGACTTAATAAATAAACCTTTATATTACCCAAGACATGAAATAACCCCTTATAAACCGGTAATATTGGAATTCATCACACCCCTAGATAATATATTTAGTTACAAAACATACTTAGGATTACTAAACACTTAAATAAACAAAACATCATAAAAAATAACTTTAAGATAAATAAAATAAAATTACAATAATGAAAGAAAATGTTGGGGGTTAGAGGATCCACTTTTAATATTTCAAAATTAGAAATCTCCCTTATTGTCAATGTTTACCGATTAATTAATTATATTTAACCAGACCATAAAGGTGGAAATTTCATTTGTCTCAATTAAGTCCAACCGACCATATAGGCGGTAACAAGGTTATTACCCAAACCAACCATATAGGCGGAAACTATGTCTGGAATGCAAAACCGACCATATAGGCGTAAATAAAGTTGTCACCTAAACCATCCATATAGACGGAAACTAATTAATCCAAATTTTAATTAAAATAAGGGAGATTACCTACTCATGCTGTAAATGAAAACACACAAAATTTTATTAATTAAATAAAAAGAAAACACAAGAAAACTTAAATAAATATACAAGACACTTTCCTTTAGGTTTTCATGGAGAAATTCCTCCAAAGAAAGCATGAAAAATTCACAAAGTTTAGTTTGATATTTATAGGTAAATCTAAAGGCTTCCACCAATTTATCCACCAATTGATCCACCAAACATGGCACCAAACATGACATCAAACATGGCACCAAACATGGCACCAAATCCTCCTAATTACACATAACATACTTCCGAATTTTTTATCCTTCTCGATCATTGAAACTTCAGAATTCAAAATTATTATAAACTTCAAAGTTGTAGATCTTTGAGTCTTCTTTAATCTTAAACTTGAATCACCTCAATCCGATATCAGAGTAAAACGTTATAGCCAAATTACGACAATTGTGCAAAGTTAGAATTTCCGAAATTGTACTTTGTTAGAACGCCATTTAAAGTTTTCAATCTCCAAAATCAAAATGTCAAGTCCAGTTTTTGCCCTTATTTGTTCCACATTTCGTCCTAAATGATTCCATTGAGTCCCAATTTTATTTTATCTGTAAAATAAACTAAAACACATCAAAACGTTCATCAAACCCGAGAAACTAAACAAAATATTAGGTAAAAGGGGCGATAAATATTGATATATTTTCCACTCATCACCAGGTGACTGAGAAATGAAACATTTTATCACAGAGTACGCATCTCGATGTGTGATTTTGTCATCCGATGAAGTTCGGGCATCAAGGATTAGCAGAGATGTCAGTATTAAATTATTGTAGAGTATGAGCGGGACCATGTTATTGTGT